>JAGWEN010000763.1:0-57742 GCA_018703685.1 Orius laevigatus
AAAACCTCAAATCAACATTTTTAAAGCCTAATTTTCGTCAAAAAACCTCAAAATGAACATTTGTAAAGCCATAATTTTTCGTCAAAAAACCTCAAAATCAACATTTGTAAAGACCAATTTTGGTTAAAAAAAACCCCTCGAAGTCAACATATTATGAAGCCTAATCTTCGTACAAAAACCTAAAATCAACATTTTTAAAGCCTATTTTCGTCAAAAACCTCAAAATGAACATTTGTAAAGCCTAATTTTCGTCAAAAAACCTCAAAATCAACATTTGTAAAGACCCAATTTTGGTTAAAAAAAACCCCTCGAAGTCAACAATATTATGAGCCTAATCTTCGTACAAAAACCTAAATCAACATTTTAAAGCCAATTTTCGTCAAAAAACCTCAAAATCAACATTTGTAAAGCCTAATTTTCGTCAAAAAACCTCAAAATCAACATTTGTAAAGCCAATTTTGGTTAAAACCTCGAAATCAACATTTTGAAGCCTAATTTTCGTACAAAAACCTCAAAATCAACATTTTTAAAGCCTAATTTTCGTCAAAAAACCTCAAAATCAACATTTGTAAAGCCTAATTTTCGTCAAAAAAACCCAAATCAACATTTTTAAAGCCTAATTTTCGTCAAAAAACCTCAAAATCAACATTTGTAAAGCCTAATTTTCGTCAAAAAACCTCAAAATCAACATTTGTAAAGACCAATTTTGGTTAAAAAAAACCCCTCGAAGTCAACAATTATGAAGCCTAATTTTCGTACAAAAACCTTAAAATCAACATTTAAAAAGCCAAATTTTCGTCAAAAACCTCAAAATCAACATTTGTAAAACCTAATTTTAGTCCAAAAAAAAAAAAAAAAACCCTCAAAATCAACATCTATGATGACTAATTTTCGTCCAAAAACCTCATATTCAACATTTATAAAGCCAAATTTTCGTCAAAAACCTCAAAATCAACTTTAAATTGGCATTTTTTTTTGTCAAAAACCTCCTAATCATGGTTATAAGAGCAAAATTTTTTTTTGTCAAAAAATCTCAAAATCAACGTTTCAAGTGCAATTTTTTTGTCAAAAACCTCAAAATCAACATTTTAAAACCCAAATTTCATTCAAAAACCTCAAAGTTAACATTCAAAACTTTAGAGGGGGGCAAAGGTTTTAATTTGTTTAAAAGGGGGGCGCACTGTGAAAAAGTTTGAGAACCTCTGTTTTTGCTGAATATATTTTTCTAAGAGCCAATTTTCTGTCAAAATTTTCTGCGCCCCCTTAACTGAAAACCCACCCACACCCTAAGGTCCCAGTCCGCCCCTGGTTGAACTGATCTCAAAGCCAAGAAAACTTGTGACACTAAAGTTTCTTTTATTTTCAGATAGTAATAGTGAGGCCAGCTTCGCATTAAAATCTGAAACAAGCCGAAGTAACCTTGACCATTCCCAACATTGGGCACTCGAATATACCAATTTAGAGCCAGTCACGACCAAAGCCGTCGGTAAGTTTTGATCAAAAAGAACTAAAAACAAAAATTAATTTTTTTTTAGTTTCAAGGCCTGCACCCCATTGGAAGGCTACGGCCATCATAAACGGACACGTAACCAAATTAGACCTCAACGGATACAAAGGACGTTACCTCATTTTATTTTTCTACTGCAACAACTTGTAAGAAAACTCTTTTTATGAGGAAAAAAATCAATTTTTTTTTAGCTCTAAAGTTTGTGCGAGCGAAATCAATGCTTTGACTGACCGGATAGGAGATTTTCGGTCGCTAAAAACCGAAATAGTTGCCTGCTCTACGGATTCTCATTTAGCCCATTTGGTTTGGGTGAAAACATTAAGGAGCGACGGAGGAGTCGAAAATCCAAAAATCCCCCTCATTTCGGATCCGACACACCGTATCGGGAGCGACTATGGGGTGTATCTTAAAGAAAAGGGTCATTCTCTAAGGTAAAAAATGAACTCTAATAACAAAACCATTACATAATGTATTTTAGATCGCATTTTATCATTGATCGGAAAGGAATTATACGCCATGTTTCCATTAACGATTCTCTCGTAGGACGGGGGACTGATGAGCTCCTCAGGCTCATTTACGCTTTACAAAACGTTGACGAGTCCGACGAACCCTTAGCAGCCGACTGGACACCAAATTCCTACTAAAAGAAGCACCCTATTTATATATATTTTTTTGCTAGTTTTTGGCCTTTATTTTCTAAACAAATTTTTTTTTCTACCAAAAAGAGTTTAGTCTTCATTTTTTTTTTTTGGTAATTTGTTGTCCTTTGTAATTTAGATTTAAAAAAAATATACAATGAAATAAAAGAACAAGATTGCCAACATACCTTGTATTGTAAATTTTAAATGTCTGGAGTATAACTTTTTCAAAAATTTCCTCTCCACTACACCCCCTCCTGAGTGATGCAGGCTTCTTTCAAAAGGACTTTCCTTCCCAAGGCTGATGTCTTGGGATCTTTGTAGGGGGCCCCTCCGCAAATTACATCGAAGGCCCAACACATTAAAGTTAAAGTCTGAAGGGCTTCAGACACATTAAATTGATCAAAATCTTCAAAAAATAAACTTTATTGTTTTAAAGTAAACCATTAAACAAAAGCATTCTCTTTTGTAGTGGCAACACTGTTAACACATCAAACCCGAAGGTTACGAACCTATAAAGTGGTTATAAGCAGTTATGATTCAAACGTTTTATTGTGCCATTTCTCTTTAAAATGAAAGAAATAAACGAGATTTTGTTCTTATTTTTGTTTTAGACGAAGATTTTAATTATAAAAATGAGCTCAGGTAAGTTTATTGGCCAAAAACTGATAAAATTCTATCTTCACTATGACGTGCTAACTTGGTTTCTCGATTTTTTTAGTGGCGGCTGCATCGAGGAGTTTGAACGAAAATCAAGAAAGTTTGGACGTTGAAAGTGACGGGAAGAACGTCGAGGCTTTGGACTCGTTTAGCGATGGTGAGTGGCGATCATTCTATCAGGCATTTTCATGTTTCAACATGATCGTCCAATTTTGACAGCCACAATCATGGATTTTCATGTTTCCTATCGTGCAAAGAACCTTCCAATCATGAATTTCAACATTAGCTACCAATCAGACGTTTTTTAATAATTCCCATGGTGAATTCTGATTGACATTGACAATCATGGATTTCCATTGTTCCCAGGGGCGGACTGGCCCGTGGACAGAACCAGAATACATGGAGGCGGCGCTCCCCCGGGTCAGGTAGCGTTATTTTTGCTCAGTGGCTCCCAAACTGGGGGGCGTAAGCTGTCCCCAGGGGGGGTGGGAAGCTCAAGATTTTTTTTGTGTGTATATCAAAAATCAAACTCATCCCCAAAAATCGTGAAAAAACCTCTAAATCAACATTTGTAAAGCCTAATTTTCGTCAAAAAACCTCAAAATCAACAAGCCATATTTTCTTGAAAAATCTCAAAATCAACATTTGTAAAGCCCAATTTTGGTTTAAAAAAAAAACCTCGAAATCAACATTTATGAAGCCTAATTTTCGTCAAAAACCTCAAAATCAACATTTGTAAAACCTAATTTTAGTAAAAAAAAAATAATCAACATTTATGATGCCTAATTTTCGTCAAAAAACCTCATATTCAACATTTATAACGCCAAATTTTCGTCAAAAAACTCAAAATCAACATTTATGATGCCTAATTTTCGTCAAAAAACCTCATATTCAACATTTATTAAGCAAAATTTTCGTCAAAAACCTCGAAATCAACATTTCTAAATGCCTAATTTTCGTCAAAAATCTCTATCATATGTCCAAATTTCTCATGATGAATTTTCACTGTAAAAAATCATGCAATGTGACATCAAAAATCATGGATTTCTTTGTTTCCCATCACGCATTGACTAAGTACCTACCCATCATGCATTTCAATATTACCAATCAGGCATTTTAAAATTTCCCATGATGAATTTTTTTTGGCATCAACAATCAGATTTTTTATTGTGATTGTTCCCAATCATTGATTTTGACATCAACAATCATGGATTTCCCTCCACAACGCAGTCGTTTTTTGTATATTTTTCATTGTTTTTGAACAGAAAAACTCCATGTTTTTGGACAGCATTTTTTCATCCTATTCATGAATTTTGTTAGTTATAATTTAAATGTTTTTAGATGGTGGATCTCATTCATATTACTACGTCTTGGCTCCTGAATCTGATTGTAGTTCCGTCTCGGTGGAAAGTATTGCTGATAGCATTCAAGAAAAATCAACAGGTAAAATCAACATTCATTTTGAAGTTTTTATATATATATAATTCTTCAACTATTTTTAGATTGGGTAAAAGACAGTTCAGATCTGACGAGCAGTTCGATCGACAGTCGGGATATCTTGGACGAAAGGGCCGCACAAACTGGAATCGAATTTGAAGTCGTTTCTGTATCGGAGGGCGAAGTTTTTTATCTGAGCGATGGGAAAGGGAGCTCCTCTGGTCCTGATGTCAGCCTCCCGAATCGCATTTTGGGCGAAGTGAAGACACCGAAAGACGAATCCGCTGCGTCCGATTCCGCTCAAACTTCCGACCATGAAAGCGACCGAAATCGATTCTCGTCCCGTTTCAAATTCTGCGTCCGATGCAAAGATACCAACCCGCATCCTTATTTCAAATATTGTTCCAGATGTCAAAAAGTCAGTGCTTTTTTAAGATTTTAATTAAAAAAGTTATTAAAAAATATCAAGTATGGGAAGCGATTACGACGTAGAATGAAACCTCTGGAAATTGATAAGGAAAGAAGAAAAAAAATGAAGTTTTGAGGATGAAATTTTGGATTTGACAGGAAAGGGTTGAACGGGATTTTATCGGAAAAACGCTTGAGGCAGTGTTGAGGAAAAAGGGGTCCATTCCAGATAAAAAAGGGTCCAAACCAGCTAACAAGGGGTCCAAACTCGTCTAAAAATGGGTGCAAACTTGTCTAAAAATGGGTCAAAACTATCTCAAAGAGTCTCAAAAGGGGTCCACTCCAGCTAAAAAGGTGTCCAAACCAGCTAACAAGGGGCCCAAACTCGTCTAAAAATGGGTCAAAACTAGCTCAAAGGAGTCTAAACTCGTCTAATAAGGGGTCCATTTCTGCTAAAAGGGGGTCTAAACTAGCTAACAAGGGGTCTAAACTCGTCTAAAAATGTCCAAACTCGTCTAAAAATGGGTCCAAACTCGACTAAAAATGGGTCGAAACTTGTCTAAAAATGGGTCAAAACTAGCTCAAAGGAGTCTAAAAAGGGGTCCATTCCAGCTAAAAAGGGGTCGAAGCTTGTCTAAAAATGGGTCAAAACTACCTCAAAGGAGTCTAAAATGGGGTCCATTCCAGCTAAAAAGGGGTCCAAACTCGTCTAAAAATGGGTCCAAACTCGTCTAAAAATGGGTCCAAACTCGTCTAAAAATGGGTCCAAATTTGTCCAAAAATGGGTCAAAACTAGCTCAAAGGAGTCTAAACTCGTCTAATAAGGGGTCCATTTCTGCTAAAAGGGGGTCTAAACCAGCTAACAAGGGGGCCAAACTCGTCTAAAAATGGGTCCAAACTCGTCTAAAAATGGGTCCAAATTTGTCCAAAAATGGGTCAAAACTAGCTCAAAGGAGTCTAAAAAGGGGTCCAAACTCGTCTAAAAATGGGTCCAAACTCATCTAAAAATGGGTCAAAACTAGCTCAAAGGAGTCTAAAAAGGGGTCCAGTTCAGCTAAAAGGGGGTCTAAACCAGCTAACAAGGGGTCCAAACCAATTTTTAGACATTTTTAGATATACATATTCCCATATTAATTTTAATTATCATCTATTTTCATTTATATGTAACAAATTGTGTACTTAGTATAAAAAAATATATTTTAAGTGAAGATTCAATCAATCCAACTTTTTTAATCTGTCGTGCGAATCCCCTTTTCGGCCGTGCTAAGTAATGTTTTAGTCGGGCGACGGAATTTTTCGTCCGTTTTGTGGGCCGCATCTAGATATCGGTCGTTAATTTTAATTATTCTGTCGTGGATTTCCTGTCGTGTGATTCGTTTTCTAGTCTTTTTATAACTTTCAGCACCTTAATTATTTCCCCTTAATTATTTCCCCATAATTTTTAGATGCGAAGGGATTTCCTGCCAGAGCGTCCGAAAAGGCGAAAAGTTGAAAAATCAAAGCGGGAGGAGTCCTATTCATCAGACGAAGGAATCGGAAAATCATTTGAAGTTGAAAAGAAAGAGAGAAATGTCTGCCCGATGTGCAACCTCCGCCCGAAAGACGGCGGCTTCACCCACGGCCTCGTCCTCCATATCTACGGCTGCTACAAATGCTGCGTAAAACTCAACAAAGTCGACAAAAACTGCCCCGTCTGCCATTTCAAAACGAAGGCTGTCAAATGCATCAAATACGCTTAAAAAGTAACCTTTTTGATGTTTTATTATTATTTTTTTAATAAATCTTGTACCTTAAAGCACACTTTACCATGCAATAAATAAATTTTTATCTTATTTTCGAACCCAATTTTCTCAAAACCTACGTTAGAACAAACCTTGAAAGGGATTTAACGGAAAAAAAAAGGTGGCTTTTAGTCCAGAATCCAATAAGTAAGGTAAAAAAAGCAAACGTTTGTTATTTTTTACATCAAAATCCTTTCTCAAGCTCTTCTGACTAAAAAAGTGCTGATATGGAGAAAGAAACAAGTCAAACTTTCTCTAAATTTTTGGCACTACCAACAGATCTATCCATAAACACTAAATATCCCCCCCCTACCGATTCCTAAACAGCTAGTCCCCCCCATACCTTCACCTAAATTACTTTTTCAATAATATCCCATATTTTCCCCCCAACCCCAATTACCCGTCTGATAAATTTCCCCAAACTAGCCCCTCCCAAACCCCTAACTACAATCTCTATTAGTGCCCCTATTTGACCCCCCCTCCCAATTCCCTGGAACTAGTCCCCCTAAGTCTATAATTGCTCTCAATTATTCCCCATATTTATCAAATTGCCCCAATCACCTTCCAAAGATTCTCTCCAACTAGCCCCACACCAATACCTTCTCCTAAATTACTCCTTCAATTATTCCCCAATTTCCTCAATTACCCGTCTGTTAAATTCTCCCAAACTAGTCCCCCCTAAGTCCAGAGTAGGGCAAAATGTAATTGAATTACAAATTACAAATTACTTTGAAGTAATTGAATTACTTTGTAATTTCAATGTAATTGGAAAAAAGTAATTGGATTACAAATTACTTTGAAGTAATTGAATTACTTTGTAATTTCAATGTAATTGGAAAAAAGTAATTGGATTACAAATTACAAGTAATTCAATTACATTCAAGTAATTCAATTACAAGAAATGTAATTCGATTACAAAAAATATGATTTGATTACAAAAAAATTTAATTCGATTACAAAAAAAATTTAATTCGATCACAAAAATGTAATGGC
This sequence comes from Orius laevigatus, assembly GCA_018703685.1. NCBI lineage: Eukaryota > Metazoa > Arthropoda > Insecta > Hemiptera > Anthocoridae > Orius > Orius laevigatus. Next base: position 7,425 of record JAGWEN010000763.1, read on the forward strand.
CGGCTACAAAAGTGTAGTTTTTTTATGATAAAGGACTCGAGGCTCTCTAGAGTATCTTTTTCTGTGATGATGAAGTCTAGAGTGTCGTTGTTCGATGATGAAGGATTCTAGAGGGTCATTTATCGTTCATAAATAAACCCAGAGTGTCATTTTAGGATTACATATGTATAATGGCACCTAGAATGCCTTTTACTTTGAAAATGAATTCTAGAGGGTCTTTTTTCAATGATGAAGGATTCTAGAGTGTCTTTTTAGGACTATTATGCCATCTAGAATCTCTTTTACTTTGAAAATGAATTCTAAAGGGTCGTTTTGAAAATTTAGTGAAAATAGATATTTTTTGATTTTTTGTAATTTGTAATTGAAAATGGAATCTAATTACAAATTACATAATACAATCGAATTACATTATAATCGAATTACAATGTAATTCAATTACTTACTATAAAAAGTAATTCGATTACAATGTAATTCAATTACATTATAATTCAATTACGCCCTACTCTCCCTCCCCAAACCCCTAACTACTATCTCAATACCTATTATTCCCCCCATCCCCAAGAATGACCCCAATTACTCGTCCCTCAATTCCCCTCAACTATTCCTCCCATACCTACTCCTGTAGTCTCTCAAAATTAGCCCCAAAGGACCCCAATTACCCGTCCAATGATTCCCAATCTCGCCCCCCCCCCTCATAGCTCCCTTCATGATTTCCTCAAATTTTTTTAAATTCCAGCTTCCCCTGCCCTACTAATCCCACTATCCCCACCATACCTCCACCCACAATTACTCCCTCAATTCCCCATTTAACACCCTGACTTCCCAATTTCCTCTTTCCATTACATATCCCCATTTACCCTACTCCCACCCTGAAATGATTACCCCAACTCTCTGATGTTTCACGATTGTGGGGCTTCTTGGTTTTGGGAGGGGGGGGGATAGTCCCCGTGGAAGTTCAAGTTCTGAACTTGCCACATTTAATTTGTTGTTTTGTTTTAACTTTTCAGTTACAATACCGTATGGCCAGACGCAGATTTTAGTTTTCCTCGTCAATAAAATAGTCAAAGTAGTACGTCCTAAAGTGGCCCTCTAATCCTGGGAAATGAAACCTTAATTGAAATGGACGAAAAAGAGAAGATTTTGAGAGGAGGGGTCGTGCTTTAAAATAACCACGGGCGGGTACGTTATTTGTGAAGACGCCCACGCACCTGTTCGCGTATGCCGGCTCCTCTTTTTTCACCCATTCGAAGAGTGGAAGTTGAAGAAAGGCCGGAATAAAACGAAGGTAAGTCACCCCTTTCAAGGGCGACCAAATAAAATCCACAAATTTATCGTTTCACGCTTTACAATTTTTTGACGTTTTTCGACGTAAAGTTAGCAAGTGTACCTTCTCTATGAACGAGCCAACTTGATTTCGGTCCAAAAAGCTTTTAAGACGATATCAGTCAGTGATAATCTTCGATATAACTGAAGATAGCGTCATAAAATTGCCGGCAATCTTCATGTAGATTTTCTCATTTCGAGATGTATTCCACGTTTACTGATTAACTTTTAGATCTATGGATTCTAGGAGCAAAATTTTTTTGGTCACAAATTACTTTCCCATTGAATTCGTTGATGTAATCAAATTAGAAGGCTCAATATCATCATAAACTTGAACTTTCCTAGATGCACAAAAGAATAAAACTAAAAGATTGTGATGAAGTAGCAAAATTTTCGCACGAACACTCCTGTGCCGATTTTCAACCACTTCCTTCGTGATCGGGATGTTCTGAGAGTCACAAAATTCATTTTCCGGAGGATAGTTTACAACGCTGAGTTTTGTGACCCTCAGAACATCCTGATCACGAAAATATAGCCCTAAGTATAGCCCAAATAGGTCCCTGCTTCATTCCTTCAAAAATAAGATGAAAATTTATTATAAGTACTTTGTAGCCAACAAATTTTTTTTGCTCATTTCTTAGTAATGTGAACAATTCTTTGATTTAAGTGACGTAAGTACATGGCAATCATGAGGGGAGGGGGGTAAGAAGTCCAACATAGTGAGTCAACCTAATATTCTCGAACGTTCTGCCCCACCGGTGGGTATTTTTACTTTTGGATGGAATCCGGCCAAAATTAAAGGAAAAAAAGAAGTCACAAAAATTTTGCGATTTATACTGAAATTTAATCGAAAAAGAGGTGTAAATCAAATCAAATGGAGGGTAGAACGCCACATTTTATGGGTGCCCTTGTCTCACCCCCCTTGGGTTAAAGTTTGAAAACTCCAGTCTCTATTCTATATGTACTTGTAAAGGCTCAGAATTAAATTTTTATTTTAAAATATATTTTCTTTTTTACAAAATCTTTCAGACTTTTTTAAAAAGGGTGTAACGATTGAGGGTAAGCAAAAGCGATTCACTCTGTTTGAAGACGTTTGTAAACAGATTCTGGTTCAGAAATATACAAAGGCTAACTTCAACGATCTATACATTTTTTGATGTCCTGAATACAAGATGGAAAAAAAAATTATTATTTTTTAAAATAATTTTTCCCCCCCATTCGAGAGGATCATGGAGTAGAAAGAATGAGTTTCACGTATTTTTTTGATTTTAATGAAATTATTAATTAACAATATTTTTCTAAAAAATGGCATTTTAAATGAGAAATGGCGAAAAAATGTAGAATTTTTCCCCCCTCAGGCCCGTTTTAATATGCATGATGGGAATGTGAAAGCTCTGGCTTGAACAAAAAAAGACGCCTTCAAGATCAAAGTGATATCAGTTTTATTTAATTTAATTTTTTTAGTTGATCCAGGCCGATGGCAGCAATGCAGGGGAATTTGATCAACAAACAGTACAATTCGCCGATCCGACTTTATTCGCCGATGGTGGTGGCCGAGACGCTCGACAAGCAGAAGAAAGTTTTGGCCAACGGAGCCGTCGGGTAAGTCATCAAAAATTACCATCTAACTAAAAAAGTCCCTATTGTCCAAAAATCGAGGTAAAAATGGCCCCCAGTGTATGAAAAGGATCATAAATCAAGCTAAAAGGGGCCCTTTTCATAACAAAGGAACAAAATCTGGTCAAAAGGGCCCCTAGTGTCCAAAAAGGATCACAAATCAAGCTAAAAAGGGCCCCTAGGTGTCCAAAAGGATCAAAATTCAAGATAAAAAGGGCCCCTAAGACACCAGAAAGGATCAAAAACCTAGCTAAAAAAGGCCCCTAGTGTCCAAAAAGGATCAGAAATCAAGCTAAAAGGGGCCCTTTTCATAGCAAAGAAACAAAATCTGGTCAAAAGGGCCCCTAGTGTCCAAAAAGGATCACAAATCAGCTAAAAAGGGCCCTAGTGTCCAAAAGGGTCAAAATTCAAGATAAAAAGGGCCCCTAAGACCAGAAAGGATCAAAAATAGCTAAAAAGGCCCCTAGCTCCAAAAGGTCAAGCCCTCGTAAAAAGGGCCCCCAGTCAAAAAAGATCAAAATCAAGCTAAAAAGGGCCCCTAGTGGTCCAAAAAGGATCATAAATCAAGCTAAAAGGGGCCCTTTTCATAGCAAAGGAACAAAATGTGGTCAAAAAGGGCCCCTAGTGTCCAAAAAGGATCAAAAATCAACCTAAAAAGGGCCTCTAAGTATCCAAAAGGATCAAAATTCAAAATAAAAAGGGCCCCTAAGTCGCCAAAAAGGATCAAAAGCCTAGCTAAAAAAGGCCCCTAGTGTCCAGAAAGGATCAAACGCCTACCTAAAAAGGGCCCCTAGTGTCCAAAAGTATCAAAATTCAAGGTAAAAGGGCCCCTAGTGTCCAAAAAGGATCAGAAATCAAGCTAAAAGGGGCCCTTTTCATAGCAAAGGAACGAAATCTGGTCAAAAGGGCCCCTAGTGTCCAAAAAGGATCACAAATCAAGCTAAAAAGGGCCCCTAGGTGTCCAAAAGGATCAAAATTCAAGATAAAAAGGGCCCCTAAGTCACCAAAAAGGATCAAAAACCTAGCTAAAATAGGCCCCCAGCGTCCAGAAAGGATCAAGCACCTATCTAAAAAGGGCCCCTAGTGACCAAAAAGTATCAAAATTCAAGTTAAAAGGGCCCCTAGTGTACAAAAAGAAACAGAAATCAAGCTAAAAAGGGCCCCTAAGTGTCCAAAAAGGAATCATAATCGGGATGGCCGGCCCTGCAGTTGCTCAAAATTTGGTTTTTAACTTTTTTTTTCGTTCTTGAAGCTCGATTTTGGAGTCGGATTTCCGATGAAATATTTTCTAAATTCCTTATCGTTCTTAACATTCATCCTCTTTGAAAACTCAACTTCCGCCATTTTTTTTTATGGCTGATGACAAAAACCGTCTCGTAGGTATATTTTCCACGAATATTCATGGCAAGTGTCCCGGAATAACATATCGAAAATAGAAATTCCTTGAGGCATCTTAGTGAGAATAAAGTGAACGACCTGCGAAATCGCCATAACTCACGTGTTCAGAATCAAGGTTCCTAACAAAGAACGACTTTGATAAACCATCTCAAAATCTAATTTTAAAATCGTTTTCCCACGTCCGCGGTGAAAGGAAAGAAACGAAAAAGATATCATTTTCCTTTTGATTGTTCGCAAATTATTGTTTACATTGTTTTTCCTTTCTTTTTTTCCCTTTTGATTAATGGGGGCTTCTCGGTGAGGATTTTATTAAGTAAACAGGTCAGAAGTTAAGGAAGTCCTTGTTTGACTTTTAAGTCTTAGAACTTGAAGGCGTTGGAATAATAATTTTCGTGTTTCGGACTTGCCTAACTGATAGGTCCTGAAATTTGTCCATTTTATTAATCACGCTTATGGCCAACTAAATACTTTTTTCCCGGAAGTTTCCAGTTTGTTAGTTTCCACCCAAAATATTGACCTTTTTTGGACATAAAAAATACGAATTTGAAGTCATTTTTAAGATTTAAAATCTTTTTTTTTTTCGTTCGTGCAAAAGGGACCCTTGGGGACTATTTTTTTTAAATTTTTTGAGGTGAAAAACACAAATTTTACATAAATTTTGAGATTAAAAATAATTTTTTTTTCGATTTTGCCAAATCCTTGGGTATCTACTTTTTGACTCTCAAATTTTTTATTTTCTGATTTCAAGCTTTGACATTTTTTTACTCGAAAAACGCGGATTCCAAGAGAATATTGACGGGGGCGGACTGGGACCTTAGGGTGTGGGTGGGTTTTCAGTTAAGAGGGCGCCCGGATGGGTGCCTTTGCAAAGTTTTGAATGTTAAATTTGAAGTTTTTGGATGAAATTTGGGTTTTCGAATGTTGATTTCGAGGATTTTGACAAAAATATTTGCTCTTATAATCATGATTTTGAGGTTTTTGACAAAAAATTGTCAATTTAAAGTTGATTTCGAGTTTTTTTGGCGAAAATTAGGCATCATAAATGTTGATTTCGAGGTTTTTTTTTTTTTTACGAAAATTTGGCTTTATAATTTTAAGTTGAATATGAGGTTTTTGGACAAAAATTAGGCATCATAAATGTTGATTTCGAGGTTTTTTGACAAAATTTTGCTTTAAAAATGTTGATTTTGAGGTTTTTTGACCAACATTAGGCTTTTTAAATGTTGATTTTGAGATTTTTTTTTGACAAAAATTGGTCTTACAACCATGATTTGGAAGTTTTTGACGAAAAATTGTCAATTTGAAGTTGATTTTGAGGTTTTTTGATGAAAATTAGGCAATTATAAATGTTGATTTCGAGGTTTTTGACGAAAAGGCTTTATGAATGTTGATTTTGAGGTTTTTGGACGAAAATTAGGCTTCATAAATTTTGATTTCAAGGTTTTTTTTGACCAAAATTAAGCTTTAAATGTTGATTTTGAGGTTTTTGACGAAAATTTGGCTTTTTAAATGTTGATTTCGAGGTTTTTTTGACCAAAATTAGGCTTTAAAAATGTTGATTTTGAGGTTTTTGACGAATTTTTGGGGGTATTTGCAAAAAAAAAATCTTGAGCTTTCCCACTCCCCCCTGGGGACAGCTTAGCCCCCCAGTTTGGGAGCCACTGAGGAAAAAGAACGCAAAAAATAAAAATAAAAAAAAAAAAAAAATAAAAACCTGACCCGGGGGGGGGGGGTGCCTCTACGTATTCAGGGGGGGGGTTATGCCCCCCCGGGCCAGTCCGCCCCTGAATATTGAGATGCAAAATGACACCTTTTTTGACATCCAAACCTTTTATTTTTATATGCCTGATTAAATAAAATTAAATTTAATTTGATTGTTTACTCTTTGAAAATGATGATCAACTAACTGATCTAAATATAAATCGTTCTAGACCAAAAGTGTCTGCATATAAATAGAGGATACGTCAAAATAGATGAGTAATGGCTCCCTATTGGGGGTGTCGATAACGTGTCGTTTACGTTTCTTTTATTATTTTACTCGTTTTGGAGGGGGAGAGAACTTCGCGTTCAAAGAAATCGTGTTCAGAAACAAGTGAACCAGCCGTGGAAATGGAGCTCCAGTCGAGGTGAGTCGGATCCACGTTTTTTCCTATTTATTTCTTCGCCACTTTATGCAGATAAGGGATTAGAATGTCAGAATTCCTTTTTTGGACGCCCGCTCTGTTCCAATTTTTTTTATTATGAACTCTTAATTTGGCAATTTCGCCTTTTAACACTGAACATTTCAACATTCATAACTTCCACAACTTTTGAGCGATTTTATCGATACTTCTTTTCAGGGGCGGACTGGGACCTTAGGGTGTGGGTGGGTTTTCAGTTAAGGGGGCGCAGAAAATTTTGACAGAAAATTGGCTCTTAGAAAAATATATTCAGCAAAAACAGAGGTCCCCAACTTTTTCACAGTGCGCCCCCTTTTAAACAAATTAAAACCTTTGCCTCCCCCCCCTTCCCCCTAAAGTTTTGAATGTTAACTTTGAGGTTTTTGAATGAAATTTGGTTGGTTTGGTTTTTGATAAAAGAAATTTCACTTAAAACGTTGATTTTGAGATTTTTTGACAAAAAAAATTTGCTCTTATAACCATAATTTTGAGGTTTTTTGACAAAAAATTGCCAATTCAAAGTTGATTTTGAGGTTTTTTGACGAAAATTAGGCATGTATAAATGTTGATTTTGAGGTTTTTGACAAAAATTTGGCTTTATAAATGTTGAATATGAGGTTTTTTGACGAAAATTAGGCATCATAAATGTTGATTTTGAGTTTTTTTTTGACTAAAATTAGGTTTTACAAATGTTGATTTTGAGGTTTTTGCCAAAATTTTTGCTTTTTAAATGTTGATTTTAAGGTTTTTGTACGGAAATTAGACTTCATAAATGTTGATTTTGAGGTTTTGACGAAAATTTGGCTTTTTGATTTCGAGGTTTTTAAACCAAAATCAAGCTTTTTAAATGTTGATTTTGAGGTTTTTGAACGAAAATTAGGCTTCATAAAATGTTGATTTGAGGTTTTTGACGAAAATTTGGCTTTTTGATTTCGAGGTTTTTTAAACAAAATTAAGCTTTTTAAATGTTGATTTGAGGTTTTTGACGAAATATCATCGAGGGCCGTCCGCCCCGCTTTCTTTTTCAAGTGCTGCAAACGTTTCCAGTGCATGAAATTGCTCAGTTTACTCCTTTGCCCTTCAAAATGGGCTTGAAGTAAGAAAACTGGACCTCCAAATTCATTTTTTCATGCGATCCAAAAAAGATCTTGTATTTTTTCAAATTTTATGTTTTAAAAATTTAATCATTTCTAAGTCCAGTTTTTCTTTATAGATAGTGAAAAAGAATTTGTGGGGGTTAATAGATCATTTAAAAATAGCTGAGTATTGGTAAGTTTTTAGGCGTTTGGAAAATTAGGGTCCCCTTCGTCCACTCGGTGATTTATCGCGTGGGGGGAATTGATTTATAAACTGACCTAAAGAGAGAGCGAGTTTCGTGTGCCAAGTTTGGTAAAAGGAAAAAAGGTGAACTTGAGATGAGTCATCGAATGTGCATTTGTCTCGCCGAATAATAGACCCTGACATTATGCAATGTAAACAAGTTCATTAATTCCTCCCCTCTTTGAATCTTTTATTGTGGGAGGAGGAGGCGTTCCGTCTTTCTAGAAAAATTCTGATGGTGGAGGCTTTAGGGGCCACAGTCTTAGGGCTTGTGTCATCCCACAAAGTTGACCCTTTGATATTGTTGCCATTTTGGGTGATTTATCCCAAAGGATACTTTGTTGGGCCAAATCTGGCAACATTGCAATTTGATATCCAACAAAGTGAGGCTTTTTTCGTCCGGCAAAGTTGACCCTTTGACATTGTTGCCAATTCGAGTGATTTATCCCAAATTGGGCTACTTTGTTGGGCGGTGGGCCTAATCTGGCAACACTGCAATCCAACAAAGTTGGCCTTTTAGCGTTTTTTTTTCAGCCCACAAAGTTTAACTTTTTTACGTCCCACAAAGTTGACCCTTTTGACATTGTTGCCAGTTTGGGTGATTTATCCCAAATTGGGCTACTTTGTTGGGCCTAATCTGGCAACATTGCAATCCAACAAAGTTGGGCTTTTTTCTTCTCTCCAAGTTTAGCTTTTGTCATCCCACAAAGTTGACCCTTTGACATTGTTGCCAGTTTGGGTGATTTATCCCAAATTGGGCTACTTTGTTGGGCTTAATCTGGCAACATTGCAACTTAACAAAGTTGGGCTTTTTTCTTCTCACAAAGTTAAGCTTTTGTCATCCCACAAAGTTGACCCTTTGAAATTGTTGCCAGTTTGGGTAATTTTTTGGAAATTGGATTATGCACCTACTTTGTTGGGCCTAATCTGGCAACACTGCTTTACCCCATCAAGGAGCTAATCTTTGCCCCACCTAGGTACTAACCTTACCCTAATTATGAGCTAACCTTTACCCCATCTAGGAGTTCACTTTTAACCCATCAAGGTGCCAACCTTTGCTCTACCTAGGAGCTAACCTTCGCCCCAGCTAGGAGCTATCCTTTGCCCCATCCAGTAGCTAACTTTTGAACCACCTAGGTGCTAACCTCCCTCACTCTTATAACGTCCGAATGCTCTTTTAAATGCCATTACTCATTAAGTTTTAAAGTTCAACAATTTACAAAGAAAACTCGAACACGATACTCTCCCCAAAACGCTCCTTATGCCCTCTAGCCTAAACCTCACAAAAATGATTTTTCTTTTGATTTCAAATGATTTTTTTGTTTTGCAGAATCGATTTTAACAATTTGACGAAACCGGGAAATCTGGCGAATTCGGCCGTTTTGAGGATGCTGGAGGAGGAAGAGCGAAGCGGAAGACAACAAGGTATTTCAATGAAATTATTAAAATGTACATAATTCAAAATTTACGATCTTAAGCTAAAATAACTTTCCTCCACAGAGGTTGATGCCTTAACTGGGACTATCTAGTCTAATGAAGGGTTAAAGTCCATCAAGACACTTATTTTCAATAAAAGGAATGAATTTTCTCTCCCCTTATTTTCATGTTACCATCGAGTTCATTTTGGCCCTCGAATCCATAATCAGACGGAATTTCGACGATTTTATCTCAAATCAGATTCAAAAGTTGAAACGTAATTGCGTTCGGCCTAAATCCCTTATCGTTTTAATGACGTCACCCACACGAAATCTTAATAGACTTCCCAATAGTTTCTCACTTGCATTTTAAATTCGAATTACGTTAAAAATTAACATGCGAGTTTAATTAAAGATAAGGGTGGAAGGAGAAATTAACAGAGGCCATTAAATTGTACAAAAGCAGTCCTTTGTCGGCTCTAATATCTCTCGAGGGGCTTATTTAAGATCAAGAAATTTTTATTTATTTCAATATAGGAGTGCGGTAAAATACGCTTTATCGTACCTTGTTTCGTAATAATCTATCGGGGCAAACACTGTTTATTTAAACGCATTCTTTGTCTTTAAATGATGCCACTAATGACTCCCCGATTTATTTTTACTCTGGCATCTCTTCAGACGTAATGAATAAGCTTCTTTAGGGATAATGTTGTAAAAATAGCGTAAAAAGTGACGCATCAGATTGGCCCTTTTTTTGTTTGATTCCCCCCCCCACACACATATGGAGTGTTCTATTATGAGCTAATGGTGAATAAAGAATAAAATTTAAAAATATAAACATTTGAATGTTTTGAAAAACAGTTGAAATACACTTTTATTACAGTACAATAATTTTTCGAGGGCATAAATTAAGATTATCTTCTGAGAGAACAGTTATTATTTCCGGTCCAAAAATTTCTAATAAAGAATAATTAGCATAAACGTTGGAATTGTTGATTACAAAGCATCTTTTTGCGAATTTTAATGATAAAATGTAATGAAAGATGGTGGCTAGCTGAAATACTGGTCTCATTGATCCTTTTGGATTAAAATGTTTATCCTGAAGCAGATTTTTTTTGTCCATTTTATAAAGGTAAGGAGTGCTCTAAGCAAAATTTTTTGTATCATAAGTTTTAACTATTTAAAGGAGCTTTCTAACGGTATAAGGTTCGATAATATCGGTTTAAAATTACGGAAGTTATGGACGTTTGAACGTTTAGTCATGAAATCGTGCCATGCATCGACCGACTATGAACTTTAGGCTCATTTTTCTGGGTCAAGGAGTGGCCTGAGCGATTTTATGTGAAAAGTCAATTTTGTAGCTCCTTAAAAGGGCTTTCCAACGGTATAAATATTAAGAAAATCGGTTTAAAATTACGGAAGTTATGGATGTTTGAACATTTAGTCATGAAATCGTGCCATGCATCGACCGGCTATGAACTTTAGGCTCATTTTCCTGGGTCAAGGAGTGGCCTGAGCGATTTTATGTCAAAAGTCAATTTTGTAGCTCCTTAAAAGGGCTTTCCAATGGTATAAATATTAAGAAAATCGTTTTAAAATTACGGAAGTTATGGAGTTTGAACGTTTTAGTCATGAAATCGTGCCATGCATCGACCGGCTATGAACTTTAGGCTCAATTTTCTGGGTCAACGAGTGGCCTGAGCGATTTTATGTGTAAATTCAATTTTGTAGCTCTTTAAAAGAGCTTTCCAACGGTATAAATATTAAGAAAATCGGTTTAAAATTACGGAAGTTATGGATGTTTGAACATTTAGTCATGAAATCGTGCCATGCATCGACCGGCTATGAACTTTAGGCTCATTTTTCTGGGTCAAGGAGTGGCCTGAGCGATTTTATGTGAAAAGTCAATTTTGTAGCTCCTTAAAAGGGCTTTCCAACGGTATAAATATTAAGAAAATCGGTTTAAAATTACGGAAGTTATGGACGTTTGAACGTTTAGTCATGAAATCGTGCCATGCATCGACCGGCAATGAACTTTAGGCTCATTTTTCTGGGTCAAGGAGTGGCCTGAGCGATTTTATGTGTAAATTCAATTTTGTAGCTCTTTCAAAGAGCTTTCCAACGGTATAAATATTAAGAAAATCGGTTTAAAATTACGGAAGTTATGGACGTTTGAACGTTTAGTCATGAAATCGTGCCATGCATCGACCGACTATGAACTTTAGGCTCATTTTTCTGGGTCAAGGAGTGGCCTGAGCGATTTTATGTGGAACGTCAATTTTGTAGCTCTTTAAAAGAGCTTTCCAACGGTATAGATATTAAGAAAATCGGTTTAAATTTACAGAAGTTATGCATGTTTAAACGTTTCATTATGAAATCTACTGTTAGCCAAATTAACCATTGGAAGTTTTTCCTCAAGAACCTATTGATTCAAAATGACGTTTATAGCGCTCGTAACCTATTTTTTGGTCGCGATTTGGACAATCGGAAAAAACTTGAAGATCTCAAGTTCACGGAAGTGAACGAAAATAGAAAATATTTCGCTTTTCCCTCCTCGTTTTTCTTGGATGGCACTCAACTTATCCGGGTGTGTCTTCAAGTTTATTTAAGAGACGTGAATCGACGTTTTAAAATCTTTCCCTCTAATTAAAATTTTAAATCAATAAAGGAACTCGTAATATTTCTCGATATTCGCCCAACTTTCGCCTCGGGAAGTCGTTAACATAAGCCTTAATATTACGATTTAAAGGTATTAACTTGATATCACCATTAAACTGAATGAGCGTGTAAAAGCTAACGACTCCGTCGTGTCCTAACCTGTTTATCAAACCCTAATTTGATTTTTAACATGTGCTTTAAAGTCATAATCGAATAAAAAGGGGGATAAAGTAATAAAAAAAGGAGCTCATGATTTATCGTATTCCTGACTCCATTTTTTTCATTTCCAGGGAGGGAGTTTTGCCAGAAAATTGCAATTAATGATTTATTCCGAGTCCCCAAACTTTTCAAAGCTTACTTTTCCTTATTTCAATATTTAGAACTTTTTATTTTATCACCAAAATAATGAAAACACAATAATGGTGTAGAGTGTAACTCCAACTTTCTCTAAAATTCTCCCCTCCACACACCTCCACCTTTTTTCGAAAATGGAAGGATTGACACTTTAAATGCCCATAACGTCCACAATGTTTGACCGATTTTATCGATATTTATACCGTTCGAAAGCTATTTTAAAGAGCTTTCAAACGGTATAAATATTAAGAAAATCGGTCAAAAATTGTAGAAGTTACGAGCGTTTAAAGGTCATGGAATCCGTATTGGAAGGGTTAAAAATATTTTTGTCTCGGGAATCAAGGTCTCTTCGGAAAAAAATATACCAAAGAGTTTGAATGTCTTTTATTTTAAAAACCCCAGTTTTAAACTCGTGACTCGATTACGCCCTTTTGTTAAATTTATACGATCAAACTGGGATTTTGTCCAACTTGTTTTTTATATCAGGGAAAAAAGAAAACCTGAGCCTTTTTTTTAGGCTTTTGAGGTAATTAGAACGTTTAAAAATGTATACCATTGATAAAAATCTGGCTTCGATATTTCTGAAGTGTAGGCCAAGGTTTCGAATTCAAAATATAAACTTAGGTTATCTATTTTTAGAATTTTTGTTGTGCCTATGGTAATTAATTAATCGAAATGACGCGAACAAGTGGAACTTTGTGTTAAGTTGAATTTAGTGATTAATTATTTTAAAACTTGACACGAGGACAGAGGTATTACTTGTTCGTGGATAATTGCCCATTCTGTGGATATTTTGAACCCGTTGATATTAGGTGATTCACCTACAACGGTGAAACCTCTAAATTTGACTACCTTTGCACCCAAATTCTACCACGATACCAATCTGTATCAACCTTCTTGATTACCCCATGACTCTCCTGTTAAAGATGTAATATACCTTCATCCTTAATTACCTTGATTACCGCATCACTATAATATGACGTATTTTACTCCTTGGCCACCAAAAATTAAACCAATCACTCCCTGATTACCTTTTCATTGGTTACTCCTTCCTGATTACCTTTTCATTGGTTACTCCTCCCTCCCAGATTACCTTATTATTGGTCACTCCTCCCTGGTAACTTTATTAGTTATGACATATTGGTAACTCCTCCCTGATTACCTTTTCATTGGTTACTCCTCCCTCCCAGATTACCTTCTTATTGGTTACTCCTCCCAGATTACCTTATCATTGGTCACTCCTCCCTGGTAACCTTATTAGTTATGACGTATTGGTTACTCCTCCCAGATTACCTTATCATTGGTCACTCCTCCCTGGTAACCTTATTAGTTATGAGATATTGGTAACTCGTCCCTGATTACCTTTTCATTGGTTACTTCTTCCTGATTACCTTTTCATTGGTTACTCCTCCCAGATTACCTTATCATTGGTCACCCCTCCCTGGTAACCTTATTAATATGACATATTGGTTACTCCTCCCTAATTACCTTATCATTGGTTACTCCTTCCTGATTACCTTTTCATTGGTTACTCCTCCCTCCCAGATTACCTTCTTATTGGTTACTCCTCCCAGATTACCTTCTTATTGGTTACTCCTCCCAGATTACCTTATCATTGGTCACTCCTCCCTGGTAACCTTATTAGTTATAAGGTTTATGACATATTGGTTATTGCTTCCTGATTACCTTTTCATTGGTTACTCCTCCCTCCCAGATTACCTTATTATTGGTTACTCCTCCCAGATTACCTTATCATTGGTCACTCCTCCCAGGTTACCTTATTAGTTATGACATATTGGTTACTCCTCCCTGATTACCTTTTCATTGGTTACTCCTCCCTGATTACCTTTTCATTGGTTACTCCTCCCTGATTACCTTTTCATTGGTTACTCCTCCCTGATTACCTTTTCATTGGTTACTCCTCTCTGATTACCTTTTCATTGGTTACTCCTCCCTGATTACCTTTTCATTGGTTACTCCTCCCAGATTACCTTATCATTGGTCACTCCTCCCAGGTTACCTTATTAGTTATGACATATTGGTTACTCCTCCCTGATTACCTTTTCATTGGTTACTCCTCCCAGATTACCTTATCATTGGTCACTCCTCCCAGGTTACCTTATTAGTTATGACATATTGGTTACTCCTCCCTGATTACCTTATTATTGGTTACTCCTCCCAGATTACCTTATCATTGGTCACTCCTCCCAGGTTACCTTATTTAGTTTATGACATATTGGTTACTCCTCCCTGATTACCTTTTCATTGGTTACTCCTCCCTGATTACCTTTTCATTGGTTACTCCTCCTGATTACCTTTTCATTGGTTACTCCTCCCTGATTACCTTTTCATTGGTTACTCCTCCCTGATTACCTTTTCATTGGTTACTCCTCCCTGATTACCTTTTCATTGGTTACTCCTCCCTGATTACCTTTTCATTGGTTACTCCTCCCAGATTACCTTATCATTGGTCACTCCTCCCAGGTTACCTTATTAGTTATGACATATTGGTTACTCCTCCCTGATTACCTTTTCATTGGTTACTCCTCCCTGATTACCTTTTCATTGGTTACTCCTCCCTGATTACCTTTTCATTGGTTACTCCTCCCTGATTACCTTTTCATTGGTTACTCCTCCCTGATTACCTTTTCATTGGTTACTCCTCCCTGATTACCTTTTCATTGGTTACTCCTCTCTGATTACCTTTTCATTGGTTACTCCTCCCTGATTACCTTTTTATTGGTTACTCCTTCCTGTTTACCTTTTCATTGGTCACTCCTCCCAGATTACCTTTTCATCGGTTACTCCTCCCTGATTACCTTTTCATTGGTTACTCCTCCCTGATTACCTTTTCATTGGTTACTCCTCTCTGATTACCTTTTCATTGGTCACTCCTCCCAGATTACCTCATCATTGGTCACTCCTCCCTGGTAACCTTATTAGTTATGACATATTGGTTACTTCTCCCAGATTACCTTTTCATTGGTTACTCCTCCCTCCCAGATTACCTTATTATTAGTTACTCCTCCCTGATTACCTCCTTTAAATCACTCAAATAACTCATCTTTACCAAACGCGAAATCAAAACGATCTTATTACCAAGAAAAAACCAATTTTCCGTTTTAACTGTTTTTTAAGTGATTTCCGAGCTGAAATTCCCCCCTCCCCGCCCAAACGATAATCCCGCCAGGATTCGCATGCATTCAAAGCCCCCCGCCTAACTTAGGGAAAGTCTAATTAAAGCATAAAAGTGAAGTTTATTAAATAAGCATGGAATTAAGAGGGGTTACCGAGTTGGTCTAAGCCCACCTCCGTCTTCGCTTTAATAATACACTACACATACTCTTTAATAATCCCAAGACCTTGGCAAAATATCAAAAAATTATAATTTTTATACATCGGATTAAAAACTTATTTAAAAACCCAAAGCCACCATGTCGCCTATCTCAAATTATGGATAATTAAACGCTTTTATGTATCAGGGGACGTCTATGAGCCTTGGATCGAACGTTTTTTGGACCACGAAATCCATAAAAAGAAGGAATTTAACATTCATAAGCTACGAAAGTGGTCGGTGAGGCCTCCTAAAAGGCTTCCTTGGAACCCAAATAAACCGACGATTCACGAAATTAAAAAACCGACAAAAGGTATTTCGATGTCCGTCATGCTTGAGCATCAAAAATGTGAAAAATTGTTTAGTGAGCCTGATTTGTCCATTAGCTTTAGTTGGTCCTTTTCTTCTCCCCTCCTTCGGAAATTCCCCACCCGACGTTTTTTGGGGTCCCCCTCGCGAAAACCAAAGGGTGCCAACTAAAGTAGAATAGTTCCGCTTCTTCTTCATCCAACTACTTATATATTCACTAATTAAATAAGGTAAATTTATATATAAATTATATCAAATAGCATCACTTTTATATATTGGCTGGGGAATTAATTGGCCAATCGGTTCAGCCGTTTTTGAGATGCTTGAAAGTTTTGAACTTCCTGGGAGTTTGGATGAATAGCCACCAGAATCAATTTTTCTTCTCGATTATCCTTCAAAGTTAAAGATATTTCGAACTGAATAAATTTTCCCATCAAATTCGAAAATTAAATTTTTGTCCAATTTCAAAGTTGGGGCTTGTGTAAGTACGCTTTGGGATTTAATTGTTCCTTTTTGAACCCCCTTCCCGGTTAATTACTTCATTACTCGCTAATAGTACGCTAAACTCCGTAATGAGTTTCAAAAAGTTACAATTTAAACTTTTACTTATTTTCTCGTAACGAGAAAAAAAAACATTTTTTTATTTACATAATCCAGAAGACGAAATAGACAATCAATTTTCTCCCAGAATACATTTTTTCTGACTTAATTTTTTTGGCCAAAATTTCGAGTTTTTTCAAATTAAAAAAATTGCAATTTTTGGCCCTTTTGGCGGGGAAAGAAAGCTTTTTTGGACTTTTCGAGTTTTCAAAATCGGATAAGTAGTTCATGAGCTAATAGGAGAGAAAGTTTTCCCCGTTTTGGTTTGAAAGCATTAGTTTCAATAGTTTATAAAAGGTGGTCTCATTATGATTTTTTTTTAGAGGTGCCCGTTGGTTGTTTACGAGGGCCAATTTTCTCCCACTTGTAGGTGGGGGAACCCTTGACGTTCAGCTCCCCCCTTGCCTAATCCCATCAAACGTCCCTATTGTGAACGGTGGTAAATTTTTCTATAAATATTGCCGACCATTTTGACATGAATGATCACATTTCCTCCTCCCCCACCTCTCAGACCCACAAACCACTCGTGCTCGTCATTTTTCCTGGCATGTGCTCGTGCGATCAAGAGGATGAAAAAAATTTGAAAATTCGTTGATGGGACATTGTTGATTGTGGAAATGGTCACACTTGACTTACTTTTTAATTTCAAAAAATTGGGAATGGTGACCAATAGCTTCGCTATTCTCTTGATTATTTCTCATTGACCTTTGTATCCCAAAACCGACTTCAGATTCGTGTTTCCCACCCTTAAAATGGCCAAAAACCACATTTTGGATGAAATCAAAAAATGAAAATTTTCGGGCCAAAACAGAAAAAAAGAGTCCCCCCTTTGGTGAGGGTGAAAAAAATATTTTCATATCCCAAAACCGACTTCAGATTCGTGTTTCCCACCCTTAAAATGGCCAAAAACCACATTTTGGATGAAATCAAAAAATGAAAATTTTCGGGCCAAACCAGTAAAAAAGAGTCCCCCCTTTGGTGAGGTCGAAAAAAATATTTTCATATCCCAAAACCGACTTCAGATTCGTGTTTCCCACCCTTAAAATGGCCAAAAACCACATTTTGGATGAAATCAAAAAATGAAAATTTTCGGGCCAAACCAGTAAAAAAAGAGTCCCCCCTTTGGTGAGGTCGAAAAAAATATTTTCATATCCCAAAAACGACTTCAGATTCGTGTTTCCCACCCTTAAAATGGCCAAAAACCACATTTTGGATGAAATCAAAAAAATGAAAATTTTCGGGCCAAACCAGTAAAAAAGAGTCCCCCCCTTTGGTGAGGTCGAAAAAATATTTTCATATCCAAAACCGACTTCAGATTCGTGTTTCCCACCCTTAAAATGGCCAAAAACTCATATTTTGGATGAAATATCAAAAATGAAAATTTTCGAAGCTCAAAATCCCCATAAAAAAAAGATCCCCCTTTGGTGAGGTCGAAAAAAATATTTTCATATCCCAAAACCGACTTCAGATTCGTGTTTCCCACCCTTAAAATGGCCAAAAACCACATTTTGGATGAAATCAAAAAATGAAAATTTTCGGGCCAAACCAGTAAAAAAGAGTCCCCTCTTTGGTGAGGTCGAAAAAAATATTTTCATATCCCAAAACCGACTTCAGATTCGTGTTTCCCGCTCTTAAAATGGCCAAAACTCACATTTTGGATTAAATAAAAAAAAAAAAAAGGAAATTTTCGGGCCGAAAAAGTGAAAAAGAGTCCCCCCTTTGGTGAGGTCGAAAAAAATATTTTCATATCCCAAAACCGACTTCAGATTCGTGTTTCCCACCCTTGAAATGGCCAAAAACCACATTTTGGATGAGATCAAAAAATGAAAATTTTCGGGCCAAACCAGTAAAGAGTCCCCCCTTTGGTGAGGTCGAAAAAAATATTTTCATATCCCAAAACCGACTTTAGATTCGTGTTTCCCACCCTTAAAATGGCCAAAAACCACATTTTGGATGAAATCAAAAAATGAAAATTTTCGGGCCAAACCAGGAAAAAAGAGTCCCCCATTTGGTGAGGTCGACAAAAATATTTTCATATCCCAAAACCGACTTTAGATTCGTGTTTCCCACCCTTAAAATGGCTAAAAACCACATTTTGGATGAGAAAAGGAAATTTTCGGGCCGAAAAAGTGATAAAGAGTCCTCCCTTTGGTATTATAGCGGTTGGGAATCAAGGAAGGTATCGAAGCTCATTAATTGTCTCAACCAATGGGAAAAGCTATTGGTCATTGCCAGAATACGTCACGGTTTTTTTTTGTTTAAGTGCTTACGTTAAAAGTGACGTTTTAAAAATTCTAAAGGCATCTCATAGGTATAAATCGAAAAATTATCTTCGAGCCTCTTTTTTTCTCAGTACTCGTTGGTCCTGTCAGAAAAAGGCACCAGAATATGCCTCGAGGGACGGCTCAGATTGACGGGTAATTTTTACCCCGCGCCCCCCTCTCCGGAAACGAAAACAAATAAATCATTTCCGAAAATTGGGGACGGGCCAGAAACGTGTCGCGGGCAGAAAGAAAGAGAGAACAATTTTCCACCTGATGCGACAATTTCCGAAGTAAAAATTCGTCGGTTGATTTCTCTCTTGTTAATAAAAGGCGGTTCACTATTCATTAAGATGTCGATGACGTTAAATTCTTGGCAGCCTCCCTCAAGGCAGAAACGAATTCCCGACGGTCCTTATCCAGGAGGCCGTGAAAAATAGGGAGATCATGCGATTACCCGACATTTTGGCTCAAACGTTTTAACTAAATTTAGAAAATGTGCACTCTCTTTAATTCAGAATGCTCGACTGGCCCACTTCCAATTTTTTCCTTATCCCAGGTGGCCCCCTTTATTTTTATAACAATTTTTTTTTAATTAATACAAATTAAAAAATACGGAAATCGGTTTTAATTAGAAGGGGCGATCAAACAGACCTTATTTGCTCATTGAACTTTGTTTGGCATCACAATGCTAATTTGGATGGGGGAAATTGAAGTTATATTTTAGGCAATCGATTTTCGGGTAAAACGTTTACGGGCGGAAAGTTTATGAAGGCTAACTGACCATTACTAATGTTTAGTTTGAACTCTGGATCAAACCGTTCTATAAGCAAAAGGGGATGGAAAGGGCAGATTTACACAAAGGGTTCGAAAAACAGAAATTAAAAAAAAATGTTTCGATCGTTTTTCAGGACTGAAACGCGTCGCCTGGCCTCCTCCTCCGGAAGAATACGACGAGCAACCTTCTCAAATCCAGGAGCCTGTATACTCACAAGTAAGCATATCGAAACTTCTGGGCGAAATTCGAACTTTCTGTGGGTTGATTGACCAGGAGGGTAAGGGAGGTGATGGGAGAGTGGTGGGAGGTGGGGTGATTGTCCAGGAGGGTAGGGGGAGGTGATGGGAGAGTAGTGGTATATGACGTGATCCAGGAAAGTAAGGGAGGTGATGGGAGAGTGGTGGGAGTTGCAGTTGTCCAGGAGGGTAGGGGAGGTGATGGGAGAGTGGTGAGAGTTGCAGTAGTCCAGGAGGGTAGGGGAGGTGATGGGAGAGTAGTGGGAGTTGCAGTTGTCCAGGAGGGTAGGGGAGGTGATGGGAGAGTGGTGAGAGTTGCAGTAGTCAAGGAGGGTAGGGGAGGTGATGGGAGAGTAGTGGGAGTTGCAGTTGTCCTGGAGGGTAGGGGAGGTGATGGGAGTTGCAGTTGTCCAGGAGGGTAGGGGGGGTGATGGGAGGTGCAGTTGTCCAGGAGGGTAGGGGAGGTGATGGGAGAGTGGTGGGAGTTGCAGTTGTCCAGGACGGTAGGGGAGGTGATGGGAGAGTGGTGGGAGTTGCAGTTGTCCAGGAGGGTAGGGGAGGTGATGGGAGAGTGGTGGGAGTTGCAGTTGTCCAGGAGGGTAGGGAACGTGATGGGAGAGTGGTGAGAGTTGCAGTAGTCCAGGAGGGTAGGGGAGGTGATGGGAGAGTAGTGGTATATGACGTGATCCAGGAAAGTAAGGGAGGTGATGGGAGAGTGGTGGGAGTTGCAGTTGTCCAGGAGGGTAGGGGAGGTGATGGGAGAGTGGTGAGAGTTGCAGTAGTCCAGGAGGGTAGGGGAGGTGATGGGAGAGTAGTGGGAGTTGCAGTTGTCCAGGAGGGTAGGGGAGGTGATGGGAGAGTGGTGAGATTTGCAGTAGTCCAGGAGGGTAGGGGAGGTGATGGGAGAGTAGTGGGAGTTGCAGTTGTCCTGGAGGGTAGGGGAGGTGATGGGAGTTGCAGTTGTCCAGGAGGGTAGGGGGGGTGATGGGAGGTGCAGTTGTCCAGGAGGGTAGGGGAGGTGATGGGAGAGTGGTGGGAGTTGCAGTTGTCCAGGAGGGTAGGGGAGGTGATGGGAGAGTGGTGGGAGTTGCAGTTGTCCAGGAGGGTAGGGGAGGTGATGGGAGAGTGGTGGGAGTTGCAGTTGTCCAGGAGGGTAGGGGAGGTGATGGGAGAGTGGTGGGAGTTGCAGTTGTCCAGGAGGGTAGGGGAGGTGATGGGAGAGTGGTGAGAGTTGCAGTAGTCCAGGAGGGTAGGGGAGGTGATGGGAGAGTAGTGGTATATGACGTGATCCAGGAGAGTAAGGGAGGTGATGGGGGAGTGGTGGGAGTTGCAGTTGTCCAGGAGGGTAGGGGAGGTGATGGGAGAGTGGTGGGAGTTGCAGTTGTCCTGGAGGGTAGGGGAGGTGATGGGAGTTGCAGTTGTCCAGGAGGGTAGGGGGGTGATGGGAGTTACAGTTGTCCAGTAGGGTGAGGGGGTGATGGGAGAGTGATGGGAGTTTCAGTTGTCCAGGTGGGTAGGGGAGGTGATGGGAGAGTGGTGGGAGTTGCAGTTGTCCAGGAGGGTAGGGGAGGTGATGGGAGAGTGGTGGGAGTTGCAGTAGTCCAGGAGGGTAGGGGAGGTGATGGGAGAGTAGTGGTATATGACGTGATCCAGGAGAGTAAGGGAGGTGATGGGAGAGTGGTGGGAGTTGCAGTTGTCCAGGAGGGTAGGGGAGGTGATGGGAGAGTGGTGGGAGTTGCAGTTGTCCAGGAGGGTAGGGGAGGTGATGGGAGAGTGGTGGGAGTTGCAGTTGTCCAGGAGGGTAGGGGAGGTGATGGGAGAGTGGTGGGAGTTGCAGTTGTCCAGGAGGGTAGGGGAGGTGATGGGAGTTGCAGTTGTCCAGGAGGGTAGGGGAGGTGATGGGAGAGTGGTGGGAGTTGCAGTTGTCCAGGAGGGTAGGGGAGGTGATGGGAGAGTGGGAGGAGGGTCCAGGAGGGTAGGGGAGGTGATGGGAGAGTGGTGGGAGGGTCCAGGAGGGTAGGGGAGGTGATGGGAGATTGAGGTGTGTCCAGGAGGGTAGGGGAGGTGATGGGAGAGTGGTGGGAGTTGCAGTTGTCCTGGAGGGTAGGGGAGGTGATGGGAGTTACAGTTGTCCAGGAGGGTAGGGGAGGTGATGGGAGAGTGGTGGGAGTTGCAGTTGTCCTGGAGGGTAGGGGAGGTGATGGGAGTTACAGTTGTCCAGGAGGGTAGGGGAGGTGATGGGAGAGTGGTGGGAGTTGCAGTTGTCCTGGAGGGTAGGGGAGGTGATGGGAGTTACAGTTGTCCAGGAGGGTAGGGGGGTGATGGGAGAGTGGTGGGAGTTTCAGTTGTCCAGGTGGGTAGGGGAGGTGATGGGAGAGTGGTGGGAGTTGCAGTTGTCCAGGAGGGTAGGGGAGGTGATGGGAGAGTGGTGGGAGTTGCAGTTGTCCTGGAGGGTAGGGGAGGTGATGGGAGTTGCAGTTTTCCAGGAGGGTAGGGGTGATGGGAGAGTGGTGGGAGTTGCAGTAGTCCAGGAGGGTAGGGGAGGTGATGGGAGAGTAGTGGTATATGACGTGATGCAGGAGAGTAATGGAGGTGATGGGAGAGTTGTGGGAAATGATGGAATGTTGGGGGATGGTGGGGTGATTATAATTGTCGAGAAGTCTGTAGAGCCACGAATTTTGGATTTACACTTTTCCTGCAATTATATAATAATTTTGACTGCATTAGCGACAATAACTAAAATTTTATCTAAATCAGGAAGCAGGCTTATGTAATAAAAGTGATATATGGACATGTAAATTGAGAATTTGCATCCAGGAACCTAAAACTTGACGAAAATTTAATTAAAGGAGGATTTCGTCTTCTTTTTTTAAATATTTGATTGAACATTTGTTTGAAAAGCCCCTGGGGTGGTTGAGTGCATGAATTCCAATTTCCGTCTCCGTCCTTGGATTATAAAGCAGGTCACATACGTGGTCGGATTTTCGTCGATATCAATTTCGAAGGTCTTAAGTCAGAAGTAATGAAAAATGTCTTTTTAGGGTCCGCAAGCGTTTGAGTCGTACCAGCCGTCGCCTATCCGACCAGTGGAGCCGCCGCAGAGTCCAGCTCGATTGGAGGAAGTCCGCTCGCCGCCGGCCGCCTTTCACCCGGTCCGCTTCGAGCCTCCAAAAGCGACGGTGACCCTCCGCCCTTCGCCGCCTCTCAGCCAAGCCCCGCATCCCGTCTACGCAGCCCAGCCAGTCGCCCAAACGATCAAAGGAGGCGAAAGGATGAGGGGAGATCAGAAATGGCCGCCCGAAAGCGTCAAACAGCAATCCGCCGCTGAAAACGAAGCGAGGCTCGCCTTAGCCAAAGGTCCAGCCTGCAGGCCGAGAAAAGTTAAAAAAGACTACAGCTCCTTCTTCGCTCAACACGCCCTCAACTCGACCTACCCAGGCTACAGAGCTCCCCCAGGCACCCAACACTACTCAGAAGGAACCTCCGACCTGTGATCCACCTTCGCTTCCCTTTTTGCGCTTACGCCGACCTAAAAAATGCTTTCGCAATATAAAATTCCGTCTATTTTTGTATATTTTTGTATAAATTTTCTCGGCCACACCTTTAATTTTCCAAAATCCGCGACTCAGCTTCGCGACTTCCATATTGTAAAAAATTCGCTTTTCCCAGTTTTAATTTGTTAAATAAAATGTATTGTATATACTTTCTTTTTACCCTTTAATCCTCTCCAGAAAAAAAAAAGTTTTCCATCAGAATTAAAGAAAAATGGAAGAAGATCCTCGAAATTCATGGAGAAGTCATGAAAAGAATATATTTAGGAAGTTTAGGGGCAAAAACGTGACCAAACGGGACATTACGACTTTCGGAAAATTCCCGGAGCGAACTTTGTATTAAAACTAAACAAATGTTGGGAAAGAAAAATTTGCTTTCGTGATTGAGGAGCGTTTTTTGAAGCGATTGGGGCTCTACAGATCTCTCCACAAACATCAAAAAGTCCACCTTCCTTCAACATCACTTCCCTTAACCTCCCTCCGACACCTCCTATCACTTCCCCTACCCCAGGAAAGAACAAAAAACAAATTCAATTTTATAACTTTTATTCATTGTCAACAAACAGACATAAAATTTTGGAATTTCAACAAAATTCACTACATAAACATCGAACAGAAAATTTATAAAAACAACTACTTTTCCGTACGTTTCTGTCATTTTGTTTTGTAAAAATATTTTTCACTAAACGCCTCCTATAATATACGAGAAAGTCTAAAAATTTTTTATAATAGGTTAGAACAAGGGCTTTTTAAAAGCCATTTTTTCTTTGTTCACAAATCTCTAGGGCCTATGACCCTTAAAATACAGCACTTTGTTTAAAATTTTGTTTTTATTTACAACGTTGTTTAGACAGCGACGCTTTACCTATTCTTGAGAAAATCAAAATTTTAAATCGAAAGTAAAATTTTATTTAAAAAAAAAAGAAGAAGTTTCCCAATTAAAAGTTTTGCTATTTTATTTAAACGGAAATTGCTGGCTTTGAATCGCGGTGTGGAAAAGTCTAAAGGGAAATATTTTGCCTTTTCGAATCGCCTCCCCCCGGACGGACGGATTAGCATAAAATTAAGCACCAAAAAGCCCTCCCCTTGGCAACTCATTCCCTTTTCTAAAATCCATGTTTTTTAACCCTAGGAAATCGGTAAAACTAAAAAAAGAAACATGACAATATCCTTAGATGAGTAACTCATTGTTTAGCATGGAAGAGAAAGTTTAGTTGCTTAATATTTCTCATTTGCTGCAAATTAGGCTAAATTTTTTTTATAAATTATTTTTATACTTTGACCCTTTAATTCCTGGTTCCTTTTCGTCCAAATTGCGTCTCGAGTCTACCTTCATATAAGGAGCTTTGATCGCGAGAAGAAAAAAATTCACCTTTTATCAGATGAACTCTCGTAGATTTAGGGTTTCAAAATATGAGTTTCATAGTGCTGTAGCTTGGCTACTCTTCAGGGTGTGCCAGCTAGATTGGAACAGCCAATTATCTTCCAAAATTTTGACCTTATGAAAAAAAGTATCGAAGTAAACCCCCCTTAGATTTTAGCAAAGAATCTATTGGCATCAATAACTTTTGGATCCGACATACAGAGTGCTCCAAAATGGCCCTAACTTCGTTATTTTATATACGAACCCTATTTTTTGACGACTGAAATCAATTCTAGGCTTGATTTCCAGTAACTTTTACTTAAAACATTTTTTGATAGGACCAAAGGTTCCTGAGTAATCGCCTTTTCTTTGGCACAGTATTCCTAACTGCGGAACGTTTGGTCCCACAAAAAAGTGTTTTAAGTAAAAGTTACTGGAAATCAAGCGTAGAATTGATTTCTGTCGTCAAAAAACATGGTTTGGATTAAATATAGCAAAGTTATGGTTGTTCTGCAGCACCCTGTATGCCGGATCCAAAAGTTATTGATGCCAACAGTTTTTCTTCTAAAATCTAAGGTGTGTTTACTTCGATCCTTTTTTTCATGAGGTCAAAAGTTTGGCAGCTAACTGGTCCACTCTTCTGTCACACTTACGGTGATGCGACCGTGCTTGTAGAGGGATATAATTTGATTTGGTGGGCGGTATGTTTCTTTACCTTCATTGTTATCTCAATAACATGAGCAGTCGAATTCTGCTAACGAAATCCATAAACGGATCTTTATAACTTCCTCTACATGCCGGTAGGTAGCACCGATGTTTCATAATTAGAGTTGCCGCGCTATACTAATTTGAAACATCCGCACTTATAGATTAGTAGCCAGAGTCAGGACGCAATTTCAACAGAGAGTCACTGGAACCATTATTATGTTTAAATCAATTCAATTGCTCCCTCTAAATAATATAAATTAATTAATTTTATACTCACAATCTAAATCTATCTTTTTCATTCCGATCATATCGTTTATGAAAAAATTGACTTTGCAGTACAAGCGATATTCACTTGAAAATTTCAATTAAATAAAAATTGAAAATAAAAAAACGTCCTTTTATAAACAATTTTAAAATTATATACAATTTGTTTCAGTGTTTCACCCTTGTTTCGGCAGTGTTTTTGTGAAAAATGTCATTTTTCGAAACAAATTGGTCCTTCGATATTATAAAAATATTTACAGTTTTTTGTACACTTTTACATGAGGTGGAGGGACTGCGGTAAGTCTAAGGGAACTGCCAGGCTGGATCTCTGCGAACAAAAGGATTAGAAAAGGAAAGAAAATTTGGTTTTTTACTGCTACTTCCTCAACGTTTGGTGGTTGAAGATTGAGCTCAATAAGAGACGAGAGTGCATCCTAGCCCTGGAATGGCAAACCTTCGGTTGTTGAAGGTTTTGGGGCGTGCTGTTATGACAACGCAACAACATACCGCCCACCAAATTGATGTAGATTGAGCTTTTGACGTGGGAAGTAAAGATTGGCCAATGGGGAGCGTGTCATTGGACAAGAGCACACAAACTGGTCAGAAAAGAGCTTGAGACTAGATGACTATAGGTTGCACTTTCGTTTCCAAGAAGGAGAAATCATGGTCCATGGAAGTCCCCGACCGTTCGTTGAGGAAGTTTCAATATAAACCGTGTAAATGAAGACGTCGTACCTCCTTACCTGTGGCTGTGTGTTGTACGGAGGTAGCTGAGGAGGTGCCGGAGCGGGTGGGACTGCAGGTACGTAAGTGGAACCGTCCGCACATTTGGAACATTGACGCTTCAACGCTGGCCTTTGACGCGACCCTCTGCACCTCAAAGCGAAGCAAAGTTCGTCCGCCATTTCAGCACAGAGCGACTGCGCCCCTCCCCTCTACAAATCAAATGATTCAATCCCAACCGAATGTCAAACTTACGCGTTCCAATTGGGCGTTTCGTTTCGAATTGTAGCAAAACTCGCAAATCGCAATGACGACTGCGATAGCAAGACCGCACAAAAGAACAACAAAGACTCCACCTATTGGAATGGCAATTAGTTGACCACCAGTCTATATGGCACTTACCAATATTATCGACACCTAAAGCATTCGCTTTGCTTTCTTTGCTTTTATCTTTTCGTATACATCGTCCTTCTTTCTTCCACCATTTATCATAAAGAATTTGTATCTCCCCTTTCTCTTGGAGTTCAAGTATCGCCAATGATATACGATCTCTCCAAGGAGAACCTAAAATACGCTATCGAATGCTCAAAAAATACGAAAATTTACCCATCGGAGTGGCTATTCCATATCCCTTTGTGTCGAGCAAGCCCCCTATTTGGGTGAGATTGCAATCTCTTTGTACAATGTAATCCAACATAGTAGATTCCATGAGGAAGGCGTAATTGCCTTCCAAAACCCTTTTAATGCCCTCTTCGTAGGTCGAAACGAAAACCTTTTTATTTTCCATAAACCTCCACATCTTTTTGTACGTCTCGATCATCGAATCCTATCAGAAAACATAGTAAAAATCCCAATCTGATATATCATGTACTCGAAAAAAAGTCATAGTGGATCCGCTGTCCAACGTCCCGTATGCGATTTCGGTCTGTCCCGCTAAATCTTCGGCGTTTTCGATGGGCGTTATCATCCTCTCGACGGTCAAAAAGGCGGCAAGGTTTGCTGTGTACGAGCTGATAATGATAAGCGTGAAAAACCACCAGATACCGCCAACGATACGAGTTGAAGTCGCCTTAAAATCAACCAAAATTCAGTATGACCGAACCTTAAGTGTCCTTAACGTCCACAATTGTTGACTAATTTTATCAATATACGAAAGCTCTTTTCAATAAAAAAGTATTGGTCCTGGAGCTTGCCCAGAGACACGAACTTTCTCAAAGGTCTACAGATTTCGGGGGATCCATAAATTTCGGGGGAAATGAATCCTAACATAACTTGAATTTGGTGATAATTTTATGAAAATGATACTAATTTCACTCAAACACATTATAATTACCTAATTAGTTAATTAATTAATTAATTTTTGGAAAAATTTTTTTCAATCATAACATGAATTTGGTGATAATTTTCTAAAAATGGGACTAATTTCACTCAAACACATTATAATTACCTAATTAGTTAATTAATTAATTAATTAATTAATTAATGGAAAAAATTTTTTCAATCTTGAATTTGGTGATAATTTTATGAAAATAGTACTAATTCCGCTCAAACACATCATAATTACCTAATTAGTTAATTACTTAATTAATTAATTCATTTTTGGAGAAAATTTTTTTTCAGTCATAACTTGAATTTGGTGATAATTTTATGAAAATGGGACTAATTTCACTCAAACACATTATAATTACCTAATTAGTTAATTAATTAATTAATTAATTTTTGAGATTTTTTTTTCAATCATAACTTGAATTCGGTGATAATTTTATGAAAATGGGATTAATTTCACTCAAACTCAATATAATTACCTAATTAGTTAATTAATTAATTTTTGAAATTATTTTTGCAATCATAACTTGAATTTGGTGATAATTTTATGAAAATGGGAAAATTAAGTTAATTAGTCATAATTACCTAATTACATAATTAATTACCTAATTAGTTAATGAAATTTAATCGGGATCACGTGAAGATTATTTGGTTAAAATTTGGTGAAGATCGGACCGGTAGAAAGCCCGTAGCACATTTTTTCAAACTTTAGACAGACATATCTCCGCCATTTTGTCGAATTTCAAAAATCGCTCTCGTCACTTTCAAGATAACCACGAAAGGAAGATTGTGTGAAAATTTCGTGAAAATCGGATGAAAATTGTGGCCGTGAAGTGTTCCGGAAAAAAAGGCGACGGACGGCCGGCACCACAGACAAAGTCATGTCCGGCAAAGATCAAGTCAGTTTGACCCTAGGGGGTCTGGAAGACCCTTCCCCAAAAACCCGAATCCGACGGTATTACAATAACTTCTCTTTGAGAAAGTTAAAAATCTGTCAAGAATTGTGGAAGCTATGGATGTTTAAAATTTTCGGTGGGGTACTCACTTTGGGATTCAGGTCAGACCCTTGCTGCATCAATGTTCCGATGGTGAACCAAAAAGAATTCGCTAACGAAAACTGGTTTTCGATGAGGTCATTGTCGACGTCACACGGATGAGGATTCTGCCATTCATAAGGTGAAAAACGTGCGACGATAAACATGGTGATCGAGACCAAAATATAAGCTGCCAAAACGTAAAGCCAAATATCCACAGCCAAAGGGTTCATAAAGGAAAAGAGCTTCGTCTCTTGTGTTGTCGGAACCTAAAAATTAAGATAAAAAGGGCTTTTTACGTAAAAGACAACACCCTTGGGATCTCGTATGCTTTTAAGATAGCGAAGAATGTGAGAAGGATATTTTAAAAGTTTTCCTCGAGGCTTTTATTCAATATTTAATTGGTGCTCTGCCACTTTTTGAGGACTCGTTTAGAGTCATAACCCCCATTTGGACAAGTAATTAGTGTTAAAAGGCGTTAAATTTACCACTCTAAATGCAAAGGGCGCTCGACCTCTTGATAACAAGGATCAAGGGTCCCTCTTTTATTTCCTTCCCACCCTCCAGCTTCCTTCCAGATGATCAATTTTACAGAATATCGTCGATTAAAAAGTGATAAGAATTTTCGCCACCTTTCGGAATGTGTATCAGTTGTAAGGAATTTATAGTAGGAGCATCAAAAAGTCATCACGACTTTTCTTCAAAAAGGATCATTGCATATCTAGACGCCAATAAACTTTCGCCCTAATACCCCCTTAAACCCCTTTTTTCCTATCCCTTCAAAGAAACCAGCCGAAAAATAAGATTTTCACGAATCTGTTGTAAAACTTTAAGATCACTAATAGGATTTTAACAATGAAATAATAAAAGGTGGAATAAGTTATGAAGAAAGATACTCCAAAACTGGAATTTCATCAAAAAGTGGGTGGAAATTATAAATCTCGAAAGCTTGACCAAAAAAACCGTTTTATTTCACCGAAAAAGACCATCCCTTGATACTTCAAAACAAAAAGTGGGTTCTTTACAACTGTCCACTATTTATCCTACTGGACCATTCCCTAAACCATGCCCACCAACAAATTCTACTATCTCCTATCCTCTCACTCTCCCATCACTCCCCCTACTCTCCTGAACCTTCTCCCACCTCCCCAATATCAACCATGAATTCCCACCTCCCACTACCATACCCAGGAGCGGATCGGCTGTTTTCGGCCTACCGGGCGCATCCACTAGACCGGCCTTTTTTTTTTTTTTTTTCTCTCTCCAAATATGCCCCAAAAATTTAGCTTTTCTTCTCTTTCTGAACATATTTTAACGCTATTTTTCATCAAAAACCTTAAAATTGACATTTTAAGAGGGAATTTTTCTTCAAAATCAACATTTGTAAAGCTTAATTTTCGTCTAAAAACCTCAAAATCAAAGTTGTAAGAGACATTTTTCGTCAGAAACCACAAAATCAAAGTTTCAAGAGCCCAATTTTCGTCCATAAACCTCAAAATAAAAGTGTTAAAAGCCTTTTTTCTTCGAAAATCTCAAAATTGACATTTTAAGAGCCAAATTTTCTTCAAAAACCTTAAAATTGACATTTTAAGAGCCAATTTTTCTTCAAAAACCTCGAAATTAAAATTTGTAAAGCCTAATTTTCGTCTAAAAACCTCAAAATCAAAGGTTTAAGAGCCAAATTTTCGTCAAAAACCTCGACGAAAAATTAACTCTTAAAATCTCGATTTCGAAGTTTTTCGACGAAAAATTAACTCTTAAAATCTCGATTTCGAAGTTTTTCGACGAAACATTACCTCTTAAAACCTCGATTACGAAGTTTTTCGACGAAACATTACCTCTTAAAACCTCGATTTCGAAGTTTTTCGACGAAAAATTAACTCTTAAAACCTCGATTACGAAGTTTTTCGACAAAAAATTAACTCTTAGAACCTCGATTTCTTCTTGAATAGCCCAGGCCCCTGTGAAATGTTTCAGTAGGTACCTACCTCGAATTATTTTTTGCTCTTTCAGCTTTTTTTTTTTTTTTTGCTATTTTAGTTTAAAACAAAAATTGGCCCTCACCGGTAGCCCGGTCCGATCCGCCCCTGACCATACCCAACCATCAATTCCTCCTACCAACCCAGACTTCCCACCACCCATCACCTCCCATACCTCCCACCTCCTCCCGAAACCTCCCATCTCCTCTTATTGTTTCCCACCACCTCCCATTACTTCCCCCTATCTGCCATCACCTCCCATCAGGATAATTTGTGGTTGTGTAGATAGATGGGGATTGGGGACTGCTGAGAGGAGGGCCAGATCAGACTTGTAGCACTATTAAGTACTAAAAGTAATTTATTCAAAAAATATCGGGAAAAAAGGACCTAAAGGTTAGGATACGCAATATCCTATTTTCCTCTACAGGCTTTCGATAAAATTAACATTTTATTGCATTTTTCAAACTCAACTTTTTATTAAAATATCGTTGATTCATCAGTTAGAAATAATTCAGTCAATATTTTTGCGATTTTAAAATAAGTTAACGAAGTTAGCGACTTGAAAGGGATGAGAAAAGGGGTGGGGAGGTGGTGGGGTGGGGGAGGGTGGTAAAAAGAGGCGATGGCATCTCTGGTGGCACCCCTAACGCGATAACGGTCGTCTCAGAAGTTTCCCCAGCCCTCAATACTCTGGTTATCGAGGTCTGGGAATCGAGACTGGAAAACTTTTCGGTTTTGGGTCACCCGATTGTTGAATAAATAAAGAAAATCCGATATTTTGAGCGTTTTTAAAGTAATTGTAGAAAATTACAAGTTAGTATAAGCAGCAAGCAGGGGCGGACTGGGACCTTAGGGTGTGGGTGGGTTTTCAGTTAAGGGGGCGCAGAAAATTTTGACAGAAAATTGGCTCTTAGAAAATTATATTTAGCGAAAACAGAGGTTCCCAAACTTTTTCACGGTTCGTCCCCTTTTAAACAAATTAAATCCTTTGCAAGTTTTGAATGTTAACTTTGGGGTTTTTGGATGAAATTTGGGTTTTAAAATGTTGATTTTGAGGTTTTTGACAAAAACTTGCCAATTTAAAGTTGATTTTGAGGTTTTTTGACGAAAATTAGGCATTTATAAATGTTGATTTTGAGGGTTTTGTGCAAAAATTAGGCATCATAAATGTTGATTTTGAGGTTTTTGACTAAAATTAGGTTTTACAAATGTTGATTTTGAGGTTTTTGTACGAAAATTAGGCTTCATAAATGTTGATTTCGAGGGTTTTTTTTTAACCAAAATTGGGCTTTACAAATGTTGATTTTGAGATTTTACAAGAAAATTTTGCCGTATAAATGTTGATTTTGAGGGTTTTTTTTGACGAAAATTAGGCTTTAAAAATGTTGATTTTGAGGTTTTTGACGAAAATTTGGCTTTTAAATGTTGATTTTGAGGTTTTTTGACGAAATTTAGACTTCACACATGTTGATTTTGAAGTTTTTACTTTTTTTTGACGAAAATTAGGCTTTACAAATGTTGATTTTGAAGTTTTTCATGAATTTTTGGGGAAATTTTCTCACACAAAAAAAAAGCTTGAGCTTTCTACACCCCCCTGGGGACAGCTTAAGCCCCCGGGGGGTGGGGCGTGAGTGGGATCTGTCCACCCCCCTCCTCCCCCGGGCCAGTCCGCCCCTGGCAGCAAGGATATGTAAGAGGTGAATAGTTGATAAATAGTAGCAAGAGGGAAAAAAAGATGAAAGGGACCAAAAAGTGATCTCGAGAAAAATGAAAAACAAAGTTTGATTCATAGTTATCCTTTAGTAATATCCTACTGTAATGCATGTAACATTCATCTTTTTTCCCCCTTACCCCGAATCTTAGACAAATTTACTAAGAACTCACCTTGAACAAAATACTGATACCAAGGTTCATAAACGGTTTTGTGAAATCGATGACACTTTCTCGCGCGTAATTTATTGTCATAGAACCCACCGCCAAATCCGCTTTCTGAGGGGAAAAAAAAGAAGAAAAAGTAAGCAACTTTTGTATATCTCGAAGAAAACAAACACGCCATTATCAAAATTGTTTAGTATGTCTACTCAGAAAGCAAGCGTAATTAAATTTTAATACCTTCCTCGTTGAAGTCCCTTTGTCAAACGAAGTGTATACATACCTGGAAAATTAATTCTGAAAATGTTCCTTTTCCATGAAGAATATGAGTTGTATTTTTGAAGAGGAGTTGTAAATTTGGAGATGTGTGAGAGAGGAAGAGGGTTCCGCAATTACTTTCGACTTAGATTGCCTTAGGAAAGTTACAATCTCCTTGGAAGTGGACAAGAGTCGAAGGAATCTTGCCAACCGGGTCAAACAGTCCGGTTGTTTTCGTTAGATTTAAACAACCCTGTAGGCTCTAGTAATATGAATAGAAAGAATAAATTAATCCCAAGCTTCTTATGAAACGAGGGGGTAAATTTCAAAAAATTTCAAAACAAATTTCATTCGAAAATTGAAATTTGAAAAAATTTTATAAATACAAAATTGAAGCCTATAAAATTTGCTGCATATTTGATTTAATAAGATTTTTTACAAGACCAACCGTTCCTGAGCTACGAGGCGACAAAAAAGGGGGATTTTCGAGTTTTTCCTATGAAAAAAGTCAGATTTTAGAAAAGTCGGAAAATATCAATGAAGGGGATATCCTATCAAAAAAGCGTACTAAGTAAACGTTGTAGAGAATTCAATTTCCATTTAAAATCAACAAACGAGAAGCAATTAAAGATCAACATGTAGGGGTGGGGGTAAATTTAAAAAACACAATTTTAACCCCGGACCTGTCGCCTCGTAGCTCAGATACGTTTGGTTCTACAAAAAATCTTACTATGTCAAATTTGTATCAAATTTAGTACTCTTTAATTTTATTTTTATACAATTTTTTGAAATTTGAATTTTTTCAATAAACTTTTTTGACTGAATTTTTTTGAGTATTTTGAAATTTACCCCCACCCCTACCCGTTGGTCGTTAATTGATTCTCGATAGTTGATTTTAAATGGAAATTGAATTCTCTACAACGTTTACTTAGTACGCTTTTTTGATAGGATATCTCCTTCCTTGATTTTTTCCGACTTTTCTAAAATCTGACTTTTTTCATTGGAAAAACTCGAAAATCCCACTTTTTTGTCGCCTCGTAGCTCAGGAACGGTTGGTCTTGTAAAAAATCTTATTAAATCAAATATGCAGCAAATTTTATAGGCTTTAATTTTGTTTTTATAAAATTTTTTGAAATTTCAATTTTTGAATGAAATTTGTTTTGAAATTTTTTGAAATTTACCCCCACCCCTGCCTATTGATCGTTAATTGCTTTTTGAGAGTCGTTTTTTAAAGGTAATTAAATTCTCTACAACTTTTATAAAGTACATTTTTTTTATTAAATGACGTCTTATGTCCTTTAGAGGTCAAAATAGAAACACCAGTTTTTTTGCGACCTCGTAGCTCAGAAACGTTTGGTCCTACGAAAAATTTATATTTGCTCAAAATTATAGCAAATTAAATTATCTTTAATTTTGTACTAATAATTATTTCCCCTACGACTAACGGTTTTCGAGATATTACAGAAAAAAAAATCGGGTTTCGGCAGGGGGCCTACCCCTACAAACTTCCGTAGATAAACAAAATACCTCTTTTTTTTTACCCCCCAGGCTTAGATTAACTGGACTAATCCTCCTTCAGAGGTCAAAATTGAAAACGCCGTTTTTTGTCACCTCGTAGCTCAGATACGTTTTGTCCTACAAAAAATCTTATTAGTTCAAAATTGTAGCAAATTTAATACGCTTTAATTTTGTGCTTAAAATGTTTTCACCTACGACCTACAGTTTTCGAGATATTTGCGAAAAAAAGAAGAAAAAAAATTCCTAATTACTTTTCAATTTCCAAATATGTAATTTTAAATATTTCCTCTCTTATTTTTGTACAAGATGAAATTTTTAACTCGATTTTGAACGTAAGGGACGTTTTTATGTTCAAGGCTCTCCCTCGACGAAAGTTTTAATGTCTTTACGAATCACTTAAAAAGTAAAATAACGCTCGGAAACTTCGATATACGTTATTAAGCGCCATTAAAGTTGACGATCGCTTCAAGTTAGTCGCATTACACTTGATACGAACATGATTTCTATTGATTTTCACCCTTCAAGATTCCCATCACGTTTTCCAAGATGTTCCCCTCAAATGATAGGTGTTCAAATATCAAACGTTATCTCCTCTGCCCTAATTTTTCTTTTTCAAAAATCGATTTCGGGTTCATTTTTTTTTCTTTATTTAGAAATTCGAGGTTTCGGGGGCGAAAAAGGGAAATAAAGAAAGTGTTGGAAAGGCTTTCAATCTATAAATAATTCTACCTCATGAATAAAATACTGCGAGAATGAGATTTACCCAACCGGTCCTAATACAATTTGAAGATTTGATTTTTTTCAACTCCTTTTTCACCAACCACTTCTTTAATTTCCTTTTTCCCACCCTGGGTCGACTTTGAAGGAAATAATTGAAAAATTTTCAATTTACCATCATTCCACAGATTCGTTATTCAAATAAAATTATTTCAACGCAATTATTTAAAGCTTTTTAGGCAGTTTACTTGGGGAATCTGTGGTATAAAAACCAAAATCCAAGGAAATTCTTCAATGGGCTTCAATCGCTGAGTTGGTATAGCGTCTTCAGGTAAGCAGGAGGTCGTAAGTTCGAATCCCACTTGAGGACCAACTTTTTTTTTTTTCTTTTTCAATTTATCTACTAAGTTTCTTTTAATTTTTTATGAATTTCCAAATTTAATTTTAGTCAAACTACTCCATTTTAATGACTTATTTGGTATTTTGACTTTTTTAAAGCGATTTTCTTTCCTTTTTGTGCGTTTCAATGGGTTAGTTGAGTATAAATTGAAAAGTTTAGAAACGTCATTACAGTTTCATTAAACTTTCGCCCTCGACCTAACCTGAAAAGCCTTTCCTGTTTACTCTGTATAATTTTATAAATAAAATTACAAGAAAAAAAATCGACACTTTATAATTTTTTATGGACAGCGAGAAAGTTTTCTGACGGGAGAAAAATAGACAACTGGATAAAGAAAAAAAGAGGAGAAGGCGGTCAAACTCAAACAACCAACATTTTCCTTAAGTCTACAAAGAAGGAGCCTCAGATTAAAACTTTACAGAAAAGAATCAACTCGATGAAGAAACAAAAGGAGAGAAAAAAGGGGAGAACATTCAAAGGCGACAGGATTTTTGACTAGCAGGGGGTGGTGGAGGGGGGGGGGAGCGTAAATATTACGCAATGGTTTATTATGAGCCAATCATTTTCTTTGAAAAGCTTGAAAAGTTTTCAGTAAGAAAAACAAGGGGTAAGAAAATTAAACTTTTAGGAAATTCAGATTTGTGGGAACGCGAGTGGCGCTTTCTATCCGTCAACGAAATTACTAAATAAGAATGCGAACATTCCTTATCAGAGCACACTCTAGTTTGCATTTTTTGTTTTTTTCAATCCAAAATTTTTTGTCTTTTTTTTTGTTGTCTGTTCTTGAAATATTCAATTCAGGACATGGCAGAGAAAAAATCGGGAGACCTAAAACGATTTTGTGAAGAAAACCCGATTTTCTACTCGACTCTAACTTACCTTTTGGCTTCGAACTTTGAATGATTGATTACCTCACGAATCGAAAAAAGGGGCTTCCAATCATGCTTTTTTTCTCATGCGGGATTTAAAGAAAAAAGAAGAGAGAAAGAGGAAAAAAAACGTTTCCAGGCAAATAGACATGAATGGATGTAAAGGAGGCCATTTTTTCACGAAGACGCTATTCAGAGCGAAAAACAGGATTTATTATTTTATTTTATAAGGGTTCGGTAATGAGAGCAAGTGCTTCTTTATTTTTTTACAAAGAAAAGATTGCAAGTATTTTTTAAAAACATTTTTTTTTCTTTTTCATGAAATAAACGTTTTTGAATAAATTGAAAATACGTCAATACCTCATGTACCAGGCAGATATAATTAGGCCAAAAAGGGCAATTTCTTGTCAATAGGGTCAAAATCTGGCTGAAAAATGTCTTTTCGTATAAAAATTAAAAATCTGTCTAAAAAGTGGTTTTCCTTGTCAAAAAAGGGTCAAAATCTGTCTATAAAGTTTTTCTTTGTCTGAGAGCTGTTGTTTAGCAACGCAGTTGCTCGGCAACTCCACATCAGAAAAGCAAGCGCAACATACCGCCCACCAAGCGAACTTACAAGATTCCCTATTCAATCAACAAGCATCATCGTATGATGGAGAGTTGCATGGCTATAGCTTCGTAAAGTCTGTTATCTTAAATATTAATTACGTTCCCAGTTTGTGGCTCATTCCGGACAAAGATATTGATTTAATTTTTTTTTAATGCCGAGATTCCTTTTCTTCAAGAAAACCACTTAAAGATTGATTTCCGAATTAATTAAAAATTGTTTTTTAGTGTAATTGGGAAGCAATCGGGTGCTCGACCTCGGAAACTTTTCCCATTCAACTATTCGGGCTAATTCCCTCGAGATGCCTCCAATCGAAAAGTGTGAAATTACAAGAAAAAGTCTTCTTTTCTTCTATACGATTTATATCATTCGCATTCCCATGCTAAATATAACGTTTCCATTCACCTTATCCATGAGTCGTCTGACCATTCCGTTCCATTCTCCAGTATCCGGGTCATAGACTCCATATTTACCATCCGGGACCAATTCGATGCTGTACTGAAAGCCAGCAATTTCTGAGACGAGTCTTAAAAGGTCGATGCAGAATCCGACAAACTTTGTATTTCCCGAACTCGAGTTTTTACCATCGTGAAGCATAACGTAAGGAGTCTCCTGAGGAAAAAGAAAAAAATATTTTTTCTTACGTTTTTCATAAGATGGTCGACGATTCCGTTCCATTCATTGGTCACAGGATCGATCGCGCCGTACTTTTTATCGGGGACCAACTCGATTATATAATCGAAGCCGACTTCTTTCGCTATCAAACTCAAAACGTCGATGCAAAAACCGAAGAATCTCTCATTTCCTGTCGTATTCCTCCCTTTATGCATCATCACATAAGGCCATTCCTGATAAAATCAATTGGAAATGTCGTTTTGTCATGAAAATTCACCCAAAATGAACTAATTTTACTGAATAAACCTTTTACGGTGTTTATTTTGGATGGCTGTGCATAAAGGAATCAGAGCAAAAATATTAAGAAAAAATATGGAGTCAGAAAGGGTACGAAACAGTCAAAAAGAGTCCAAAAACAATGGAAGGGTTCCACAGGTCGTAAAAATTTTCCAAGCAATCTAAAAAGGGGTCTAAAATAGTCAAAAAGAGGGTCCTAACCAGTCAAAAAGAGGGTCCAAATCAGTCACAAAGGATCCAAAAATAAGGGAAGGGTTCTAAACATTGTAAAAATTCTCCAAACCATCTAAAAACGAGTCCAAACTTGTCAGAATGGCATTGACCCTTTGACATTGTAGCCAGTTTGGGTAATTTTTGGCGAATTGGACTACCTAGTTTGTGGGGCCTAATCGGGCAACATTGCAATCCAACAAAGGTAAGCCTTTTTTCATCCCACAAAGCTTAGCTTTTCTACTCCCACAAAGTTGACCCTTTTGATATTGTTGCCAGTTTGGATGATTTTTCGCAACTTGGACTACCTACCTACCTACTTTGTTGGGCCTAATCTGGCAATATTGCAATCCAACAAAGTTGGGCTTTTTTTATCCCACAAACTACAAAGCTTAGTTTTTATACTCCCACAAAGTTGACCCTTTTGATATTGTTGCCAGTTTGGATGATTTTTCGCAACTTGGACTACCTACCTACCTACTTTGTTGGGCCTAATCTGGCAACATTGCAACCCAACAAAGTTGGGCTTTTTTCCCCTGCAATCCAACAAAGTTGGGCTTTTTTTATCCCACAAAGTTTCGCTCTTGTCATCCCTCAAAGTTGACCCTTTTGACATTGCTGCCAGTTTGTGTGATTTTTTCCAAATGGGCTACCAACTTTGTTGGGCCTAATCTGGCAATCCCACAAAGTTGACCTTTTTTTCTATCCCAAAAAGTTTAGCTTTTATCATCCCACAAAGTTGACCCTCTGACATTGTGGCCAGTTTGGGTAATTTTTTTGTATATTGGATTAACTACTTTGTTGCTCCAAATCTGGCAACATTGCAACCCAACAAAGTTGGGCTTTTTTTTCTTTACCACAAAGTTAAGCTTTTTTCATCCCACCAAGTTGATCCTTTGACATTGTGGCCAGTTTGGGTAATTTATCCCAAATTGGGCTACTTTGTTGAGCCTAATCTGGCAACACGGTCACAAAGGCATAGAAACCCGTAAAAAAGGGGTCCAAACCAGTCACAAAGGGAGTCAAAGGACAAATAAAGACGAATGGACAAAACACCTATTACGGTTTTTTAAATTTCATCTAAAGGCTAAAACTTGAGAAAAAGTTGAGTACGGCTATCAGTAAAGCTTTTGGAGAAACAAAACTTAAAAAATTGAGTTTTTAGGGTACCAAAATGGTGATGACGACTAGAGTGACGTTCATGGCTGCGGTGTCGAAAAAGGCGGCCGAGTCCGAAATATTGAGTCCCAAGTTGGGACTCCATTCGCCCACTTTGACGACCGAATGCTGTTTCAGTTTGACCAAATCGAGTTTAAACTGAATCCTCCTCCCTTCTTTGAATTCGATCGGCCCACTCAGTCCTTTGACGTCCACCTGAAAACCGCGTGTAAAAAATCGAGTTAATTAAGATCGTTCCGATATCTCATGACGATGACGGGAAGAAGCTGGCAGGTATTAATCAGGCTAAACAGGCCGTTTACCCCTCTCCTGACCCTTAGTGACTCCAACCCTCTAACACCAGGATTACGGGTTAATTAAACCGATCCGTCACTCGACAAAACGACCTACATTTCTCGTCATTTCATTTAAAAAATTTATAAAATTTCGAAATTGTCACATTTTTTTGACAGATCCCGAGAAGACTAATTGGGGTAAGAAAATTGCCTAAAACCTAAAACTAGAGTGGCTAAAACCCATTTTTAGGGCGAAAAACAAGAATCTGTGGTCGTTTTTGGGATATAAAAACATTTTTTTCGATCTCACCAATTTTTCACTTATGGAGCCCGAAAATTTTCATTTTTTGATTTCATCCAAAATGTGGTTTTTGACCATTTTTATGATGAAAAACAAGAATATGGGGTCATTTTTGGGATTAAATTTTTTTTTACCGAAAGCTTTAGTAGCATTTAGGTACCATGGATATGAGTGAACTATGTTCTGTAGGCCTAAATGAATTGAGGCAAAAGCGGAAATTCCCTGGTGGTTCTAATTTTTCCCCCCACTTTCTCTCTTTTCCCTTGTACAAATCGAGCGTCAAAATTGCTTTTATAGAATGCAAAAGGGGTTCGATTTTGCAGAGGAAATCATGGAAAACGCCGTCGGCTTCTATTAAAAGCCTACAGCAACACAAAAGGCTCCTTCATTTGTTCAAGCCGGGTTGAACCTTTTGAACCAATTATTTAAATAGAGGAAATAATATAAAATACAATTAATTCGATATTATTCAGTTTAATTTCCGCTCTAGGTTCATATCGAGAGGATTTTTCGTATTCCATCTCTGGCTCTCTATATTTAGGATTTTCCGTTCACTCCTCCCAAATTCCCATATGAATAAAACAAAATAAGGAAATCAATGAAAATAAAAACAAAATAAAACACTTTTTTAGGACTCTTCCTAAAAATTTCAAGTTGATCTATTACTTTTAAAAGATCAGTTCAGATTTTTTTTTATCGAGAAATTGACTTCAGAATCGTATTCCTCACACCAAAAAAAAGTTGGGAACCACATTTTGGGGCAAATAAAAAAATAGAAATTTTTTCTTGGGTTGGTCAACTTCGAGTCGATTTTTGTGGGTGAAGGAGTCATCTGAGAACTATTTTTATTAAAACAACTTTGATAGCCTCTTAAAATAGCTTTCCAACGGTGTATTGAATGAGTAAATCGGTTAAGAATTAAGGAAGTTATGGACGTTTAAAGTTAATCATGTGTGGTTTTCTTTGAAAACGGACTCGATTCACCAATTTTAAAATTCTTAAAAAAATTGATGGTGTTTCTAACATAAATACCTAAAATACACGTTTTCCGTTCATATAAATGTGTCACGATTTTTTAAACTACCGTTTTTAATCGAAAGTGTGAAATTCGCACTCTGGTTTTTCGCATAAAAACGTCCAAAACTGGTCTCAATAATTTTTTTATCCAGACCAAATAAATTTGAGTTGTTTCTGACACGTTTTTAAGTAATTTTCGACTTCGCAAAAAAATTTTATTTGATTTCTTCGTCCGAGAAAAACAAAAATAGTGACAAAACTTCGCTTTATCACGTTTTCTGTTATAACGTGACACGTTTATTTCAACAGGAAACGTGTATTTTTATGTTAGAAACACCATCAATTTTTTTCAGAATTTTAAAATTGGTGGATCGATTCCGTTTTCAAAGAAAACCACACATGATTTTTGTAACGATTAACTTTAAACGTCCATAACTTCCTTAATTCTTAACCGATTTACTCATTCAATATACCGTTAGAAAGCTATTTTAAGGGGCTATCAAAGTTGTTTTAATAAAAATAGTTCTCAGATGACTCCTTCACCCACAAAAATCGACTCAAAGTTGACCAACCCAAGAAAAAATTTCTATTTTTTTATTTGCCCCAAAATGTGGTTCCCAACGTTTTTTGGTGTGAGGAATACGATTCTGAAGTCAATTTCTCGATAAAAAAATTTTATCACCCAGAATGCCTTCGAAGTCCAATATGAAGCCAATTTTGTAAGAAAAAGAGGTGATAAAAATTTTTTTATCTCGAAATTGACTTCAGAATCGTGTTCCTCACCCCAAGAAACGTTGGGAACCACATTTTGAGGCAAATAAAAAAATGAGTTTTTTTTTTTTTTGGGTTGGTCAACTTCGAGTCGATTTTTGAGGGTGAAGGAGTCATCTGAGAACTATTTTTAGTAAAACAACATTGATAGCCCTTTAAAATAGCTTTCTAACGGTGTATTGAACGAGTAAATCGGTTAAGAATTAAGGAAGTTATGGACGTTTAAAGTTAATCCTAGTGATAATTTGGTGAGAAGGTTTCTTTTTAGATGTAAAACACCCTAAAAAATTATAGAGCGAAAATTCGTCCGGATTCGCCTATCTTACCCGGAGGGATCCTTTGATTTATTTAGTAAAATAAATGTGAACTTACGGCATTGATGTAATTAATTAGGCTGAGGCCTCCGTCCCAAGGGGTTTCGAGGGCGCATGAGACGTTTGCTAATGACAAAGGGTGAGATTGCTCCAATGTCTGAAGGCC
This sequence comes from Orius laevigatus, assembly GCA_018703685.1. Lineage (NCBI taxonomy): Eukaryota > Metazoa > Arthropoda > Insecta > Hemiptera > Anthocoridae > Orius > Orius laevigatus. The sequence continues at coordinate 49,518 of JAGWEN010000763.1, forward strand.
GATCGCAAAAACGACGACCGAATCGTACATCAAAGCCGGCTCCGCCTTAAATTTAATTGATTATTTTACAAAAATTATTCAAAAACTCTTTACTTCGATGGTTTTCGATCTGTTGAAAATAGAAGGTCCGTGAGGATGGAATTTCTCCATATCGCGCAAAATGTCGCGGACCGCGAGATCTTCCACGTCGACCATCCTGAACGCGGTCATGTTCACGAAGTTGTATTTGAAGTCTTCCAAATGAAAGGATTCTATGTCCTTTTCAAAAAAGGAGGAAAAAGTTTGAAACAATTAAGTGGACAGGTGTCACCCGCATAAAAAAACCCACAAACGTCACAACTTTTAAACTTGGAGGAGGAAAAAAAAAGTTGAATAATTATGTTTTCGTGGGTTTATGACTTTTTTAACATCTTTTTTTGTTCCTCTCCACCTCCAGCACCATTTGAATTATTCAACTTGTAGTTTTATGTTCAAATTGAAACTTCAGAAAAAGATAAAAAAAATTCTGAACTAAGCTTATTGACACTGAAGAGACTCAAAAATTGTATTTTCTCAGCTCCCTACCAAAGAACTTGAAAGCAGAAAATGCCCTAAAAATTTCAAGTCGATTTGTCCAGAGGAGGCAGAGAAAACACTCAAATTATACAAAATACTCACAAAGCTTGTAAAAAGATAATGGTATTTGTAGTCGTTCATTTGGAGCTGAATGACCTGAGGATTTTCATGTTAAGATTTGTCGAAATTTTCGTAATTCTTACCTTTTTTAGGAAGGTACGAATGTTTTCTGGTCGAGCGTCGACGAGTAAATTGTGAATTTCTTTACTTTTGACCTCTTTTAGAACGGATTTGTAGTTACTAGGATCCGCCTGCCTCAGATGGACTTCGACGTCCCGATCCTCCGGCGAGCGGACCAATTCCCTCAATTTCAACAAACCTAGGAAAATTATCGGAAAACATGAATTATGAGGGAAAAAAACTTCTATAAGGGTAGCTTTGAGGTAAAAATAAATTCAATATTGTCTAACCTGACGTCATAAGTGAAGAGGATCGTTTTTCAGGATTACTGGGTTACGCTTTTACACATTAAGGACATAATCTTAAAAGTTCTTGGAGGAAAAGTCGTTACCTCTTGTGCCTTATATGATTAATGAGTAAAAAGAGTTGGGCTAATCCGTTCCAGGATGTCCCAGTGGTATGGGTGGGAGCAGGGGAGGACTGGGACCTTAGGGTGTGGGTGGGTTTTCAGTTAAGGGGCGCCCGGATTGAGGGGGGGGGGTAAAAATTTTAACAGAAAATAAGCTTTTAGAGAGGTTCCCTCCCAAAAAAAAAAATTGTCAAATTAAAGTTGATTTTGAGGTTTCTGGACGAAAATTCGGCATCATAAATGTTGATTTCGAGGTTTTTTGACCAAAATTAGGCTTTAAAATTTTGATTTTGAGGTTTCAGGACGAAAATGAGGCTTCATAACCCTAGTACCACCAGGTGGGGTGATTTGCCACCCGAGAGAAGTTAAAAGTAGGCGCATGGGCAAATGAGTGGTAGGAGAACGTCCTGACCGTTATGTATTCCTCGAATAAGTTGTTCGCAACATGTTTCGTCACTCAAAATTAACCGGAAGTAATCAACGATTCTGTAAATTTTGTTAATGTTTCTCATTTTTGCGTTTGGGGTGGTAAATCACCCCACGTGGTGAGTGATGTTGCTTAAGTTGGGTGGAATCTCACCCCAGGTGGTGATGAATGTCACATTTTGGCTTTGTTTTTTCGGCGGTTTTAGGCTGGTTTTTGACTCTCGGGGCATGAGCGGAACGTTTAAACGTTCCAATAATCGTTCTGCGCATGGGCCCTGGATTCAGAACCTGTTTGAAATTTGGATCTGCGGTGGAAACATAGCTTTTATTTGCTACCTAACACGTTTTTGTCGATATAATAAGTTTCATACAACTAACCATGGCGTCTTATTAAACTTTTCCCAAGTATTAGATACGTTTAAATGAATAATTTTATATGCATATTCAAAAATTTACGTTTGTTTCTCGTTTTGATTTAAAAAATTTATACAGTAATGTGGACGTACATGATATGTCGTTCAGAAGAGATAAAAATAATGCATGGCTGTTATTGTTATATTTTTTCAATGTCAATAATGAAATTTGTTAAATTTAAAATTTATTTTGTAATAAAAAACTTTTATTACCATAATAAATTTCACTTTTTAGAAGCATTTGATGAAAAAAATTAAAAATAAATGATCGGGTGGAAAATCACCCTAGGTGGTGAGAATCGAAAAAAATTTCACCTGGTGGTACTAGGGATAAATGTTGATTTCGAGGTTTTTTGACCAAAATTAGGCTTTAAAAATGTTGATTTTGAGGTTTTTGACGAAAATTTGGCTTTTTAAATGTTGATTTCGAGGTTTTTGGACTGAAATAAGGCTTCATAAATGTTGATTTTGAGGTTTTATTGACCAAAATTAGGCTTTAAAAATGTTAATTCTGAGGTTTTTGACAAATTTTTGGGGATATTTGCACAAAATCTTGAGCTTTCCCACACCCCCCCTGGGGACAGCTTACGCCCCCCAGTTTGGGAGCCACTGAGCAAAAATAACGCTAAAAAAACCGCGGTTGGGTTCTGTCCACCCTCCCCCCCCCGGGCCAGTCCGCCCCTGTGTGAGAGAACAATATTGAGAGAGATCTCTGGTGGATAGTTACCGTAATCTTCTTCGTACAAGATGGCGAGTCGTGTCCAGTTGAGGTAGGCCATGACGTCATGGTAGGCGGCGTTGAGCAAAGATTGGGCCGGGTGGAGGTTGATGGAGAGCTCCCTGGTGGCGGGCTCGAGGTCGACACGGGCTTCGATATGGGGCAAATCCAAGGCGTCGCAGATGCTGTGGACGTGAGCTCCGAGTATGGGATGCGAAGGCCCGAAAACCGCCTGCACCCCTTCGCCCACTTGCTGACATGCTGAAAAACAAATGAAAATCAGCAAAAACCTGAATAGAACTATAAAGTGGGAGGGAGGGGGGGGGGTGTAGAATTATCTGGGAAATTTTTGGATATTTGGGAGTCAGAGTAGGGCGTAATTGAATTACATTGTAATTGAATTAATAATTGAATTACAACGTAATTGAATTACATTGTAATTGAATTACTTTTCATAGTAAGTAATTGAATTACATTGTAATTCGATTAAAATCTAATTTGTAATTAGATTACATTTTAAATTACAAATTACTAAAAATCAAAAAATATCTATTTTCACTAAATTTTCAAGAAAAATGAAAAACGAACGTTTAGAATTCATTTTCAAAGTAGAAGACATTCTAGATGGCATAGTAATCCTAAAAAGACACTTTAGAATCCTTCATCATTGAAAAAAGACCCTCTAGAATTCATTTTCAAAGTAAAAAACGTTGATTATAAGGTTTTTTTTTTTTTGACGAAAATGAGGCTGTAGGAAAGTTAATTTTGAGGTTTTTCACGAAAAAGGGGATCTTAAAACGTTGATTTTAAGGTTCATGACGAAAATTTGTCTCTTAAAACCTCGATTTTGAGGTTTTTTGAAGAAAATTTGGCTTCTATAAATGTCGATTTTGAGGTTTTTGACTAAAAATGACTCTTAAAACGTTGATTATGATTTGACGAAATGAGGCTGTATTTAGCTATACATTTTGGAATTGTGACTTGATTTTTTTATGATTTTTACGGTTTATAAAATCGCTTGAAAGGTTTGGGATAATTTAAAAAGTTTGGTTTGGGAAAGTGAGGGAAAAGCGATTCAAGGATGTGATTCGAGTCGTTTTAACCACCTGTTTGAATGTTTTAATAGCCTCAAAACGAGAAAAACGTTAAAACAGACATTTCAGCTCGATAGAATTCACCTTTTTTTCTAAGCTCTTTTTAAAATCTTTTATCGGAGAAAACACTAAATCCGTTCGATCTATTGAGAGGGGATTTTTTTGTGTGGATTCTAAGGTGCGGAAAGGCTTTGAAAAGGGCCGAAAAAAGGGGCTTCGAGATAGACTTGTTGACTTCGGAAAAACTAAAGATGTTTCGGGGGGAGCTACACGGCGTGATAAGGCTGATAAGGCAGGGCCCCGGAGGCCCCTTTATTTATAACACGGACTATCTCTGATTGCGAGGGAAAAACGCCTTTTCTTCCGGGAATTTCAGATTTTTTATTTAAAATTTTCAAAAGGAGGAACGAGATAAAAATGCAATCGGGTGCATCCTTGAACAGTAATTTCTTGATTTTCTGAGGAATTGACATGCGGAAACGTTTTGACCTGATTTTTTCTTTGAGTAAAATATGAAAGGAAATACCTAAGAGGAAAGAATCTACCAGCCAGTGGCATAAATAGGCGTATTCAGTCCCCTAAATTACTCATAGGGTATTGTAATCTCTCTGTAAACACTAAAAAAGATCCCAAAATATAATTTAATTGGTGAATTTATTGGAGAGGGATGTAGGAATAGGGAGGTTAGTGGAAGGTAAGGAGGGTAGAGGAGGTTATAAGAGAAAGGGGAGGGTCAAGGAGGATAGGGGATGTGATGGGAGGTTGGGGAGGGTCAAGGAGTGTAGGGAAAGAGATGGGTGGTTGGGGGAGGGTCAAGGAGAGTAGGGGAAGGGATGGGAGGTTGAGGAGAGTCAAGTAGAGTAGGGGAAGATATGAGTTTTTTGGGGAGGGTCAAGGGGAGTAGGGGAAGGGATGGGAGGTTGATGGAGAGTCAAGTAGAGTAGGGGAAGATATGAGTTTTTGGGGGAGGGTCAAGGGGAGTAGGGGAAGGGATGGAAGGTTGGGGGAGGGTCAAGGAGAGTAGGGGAAGGGATGGAAGGTTGGGGGAGGGTCAAGGAGAGTAGGGGAAGGAATGGGAGGTTGAGGAGAGTCAAGTAGAGTAGGGGAAGAAATGAGTTTTTGGGGGAGGGTCAAGGGGAGTAGGAGAAGGGATGGGAGGTTGGGGGAGGGTCAAGGAGAGTAGGGGAAGGGATGGGAGGTTGAGGGAGAGTCAAGTAGAGTAGGGGAAGATATGAGTGGTTGGGGGAGGGTCAAGGGGAGTAGGGGAAGGGATGGGAGGTTGGGGGAGAGTCAAGTAGAGTAGGGGAAGATATGAGTGGTTGGGGGAGGGTCAAGGGGAGTAGGGGAAGGGATGGGAGGTTGAGGGAGAGTCAAGTAGAGTAGGGGAAGATATGAGTGGTTGGGGGAGGGTCAAGGGGAGTAGGGGAAGGGATGGGAGGTTGGGGGAGGGTCAAGGAGAGTAGGGGAAGAGATGGGAGGTTGAGGGAGAGTCAAGTAGAGTAGGGGAAGATATAAGTGGTTGGGGGAGGGTCAAGGGGAGTAGTGGAAGGGATGGGAGGTTAGGGGAGGGATAAGGAGAGTAGGGGAAGAGATGGGAGGTTGAGGGAGGGTCAAGGGGAGTAGGAGAAGATATGAGTGGTTGGGGGAGGGTCAAGGGGAGTAGGAGAAGATATGAGTGGTTGGGGGAGGGTCAAGGGGAGTAGGAGAAGGGATGGGAGGTTGGGGGAGGGTCAAGGAGAGTAGGGGAAGAGATGGGAGGTTGGGGGAGAGTCAAGTAGAGTAGGGGAAGATATGAGTGGTTGGGGGAGGGTCAAGGGGAGTAGGGGAAGGGATGGGAGGTTGGGGGAGGGTCAAGGAGAGTAGGGGAAGAGATGGGAGGTTGAGGGAGAGTCAAGTAGAGTAGGGGAAGATATAAGTGGTTGGGGGAGGGTCAAGGGGAGTAGTGGAAGGGATGGGAGGTTAGGGGAGGGATAAGGAGAGTAGGGGAAGAGATGGGAGGTTGAGGGAGGGTCAAGGGGAGTAGGAGAAGATATGAGTGGTTGGGGGAGGGTCAAGGGGAGTAGGAGAAGGGATTGGAGGTTGGGGGAGGGTCAAGGAGAGTAGGGGAAAGGATGGGAGGTTGAGGAGAGTCAAGTAGAGTAGGGGAAGATATGAGTGGTTGGGGGAGGGTCAGGGGAGTAGGAGAAGGGATGGGAGGTTGGGGGAGGGTCAAGGAGAGTAGGGGAAGGGATGGGAGGTTGAGGGAGAGTCAAGTAGAGTAGGGGAAGATATGAGTGGTTGGGGGAGGGTCAAGGGGAGTAGGGGAAGGGATGGGAGGTTGAGGGAGAGTCAAGTAGAGTAGGGGAAGATATGAGTGGACGGGGGGAGAGTCAAGGTTAGTAGGGGAAGGGATGGGAGGTTGAGGGAGAGTCAAGTAGAGTAGGGGAAGAGATGGGAGGTTGAGGGAGAGTCAAGTAGAGTATGGGAAGATATAAGTGGTTGGGGGAGGGTCAAGGGGAGTAGTGGAAGGGATGGGAGGTTGGGGGAGAGTCAAGTAGAGTAGGGGAAGATATAAGTGGTTGGGGGAGGGTCAAGGGGAGTAGGAGAAGGGATGGGAGGTTGGGGGAGGGTCAAGGAGAGTAGGGGAAGAGATGGGAGGTTGGGGGAGAGTCAAGTAGAGTAGGGGAAGATATGAGTGGTTGGGGGAGGGTCAAGGGGAGTAGGAGAAGGGATGGGAGGTTGGGGGAGGGTCAAGGAGAGTAGGGGAAGAGATGGGAGGTATGATGATAAAATCTATTTATGTATTATCTATTAAAAGTAATTATGTAGTGGGGGGTCAGGTAAAACTTAAAAGTCTGATTTTTCCCCTAAAAAACTAGATTTGCCAAGATTTTATGGCACTTTTGGCTTCATTTTAAGTAATTTCTAGGAGAAAATCAAAAGACCCTCATTCCAATTTTTTTGGGCGTTTATAGCATAATTAACCAATTAGAAATATACCTAAATCAACATTTTATGGCTATTTTGCGTCAAAAATCTTATAATGAACTTTTTAAGAGCCAATTTTTCATCAAAATCAACGTTTTAAGAAACAAAATTTCGTCGAAAATCCCAAAAATTAAGGTTTTAAGGGACTATTTTTCGTCGTAAACCTCAAAATCTAAGTTTTAAGGGACGATTTTTCGACATTTTAAAAAGTTTTAAGAACCATTTTTATTCGCAAAGCCTTTTTCCTTCAAAAACCTCAAAATTAACATTTATTCTGTTATTTTGTATGTCATGTGTTTTTGGGGGGCCTGGTAAAACTTAAAAGTCTGATTTCCCCCCTGAAAAACTAGATTTTCCAAGATTTTATGGTATTTGTGGCTTCATTTTAAGTAATTTCTAGGAGAAAATTGCTTTTACAGCTTCATTACAAGTCTTTAGCTAGATTTTGATTCTTTGAAAAATCGATGGTGGTCATTTTTTCACGAAAAAGAGTGCAAAAATTAGTTTTTTCATGACGTTTCATAAATTTGAAGTCGGACGTAATAAATAAAGGAGAAAAGAGGAGGAAAAAAGGCTTGAGGAAGACGTAGGGGAGCGTAAAACAATTAAAGAGAGAGGACATCAAGAAGAGTGACTCGAACGGTCTCCATAGTTCACCGGAACAAGATGTTCTCCCCTTTAAATCCCGGTGTTCTCATTTAGATTGGAGCCAGCAAGGGCGTGAGGAGGGATTAGAGAGTTAAACGTTTCTTTCTTCCACTAGTTAACATTTTAGCCCTTTTTCTCCTTTTTTTTTATTCCGCATCACTGAATTGCGAACTATTTCTCTTTTTCCCTTTTATCCGCAAATTGGGTCTCCCAAGGATAAACGTTTTTTAGTCCTCCTTTTCCATCCTATTTTAACTCCCTACTAATGTTAAATGCGGTTTTCCTATTTATAAAAATAATCAAATTTCTTTATCTTAAGGCTGAATTTTTTTTTTCAAGAAATTGAGCCTAAAAGTCAACAAGCACACTAATGAGAAAAAAGTGACGTTTTCGAATTTCAAAAAATAATAAACCCATGTGTACCAACTTAAAAATTATTCATAAATAAGAAACCATAATTTGATAAGAAATTTTTAAACGTATCATTTCCAGGTGGGTTGATAGAGTAAATTAGTATGTAAAGGCGTCCGAGAGGGTTCGGAAACTAAAAGGGGAGCTTGAAAATCCTTTAAGTTCTCGGGGGCGGGCGCGAAAAAAAGGATGGTATAGGGTAATAACGGGGATCATCGAGGGGATCAGGGGGAGGTTGTATTTTATTTGCATTTCGAAATCGTTCGAGGTACCTCCAGGGAATAACGGGGATGACATCGAACGGGGAAGAGAAGGAAAAAACCTCGACCGGAGAACCTACCCTCACACTTATGGCTCGCACTCACTTGCGCCCCCACTTGGTTTTCAATTACTTAAAAAACTTT
>JAGWEN010000764.1:0-57752 GCA_018703685.1 Orius laevigatus
AACACAATTTTATGTTTCAACGAGTATCATTTCCTCCTTTTTCATCTCTTTTGTCTCATTGTGAGCTTTAAGACAATTATTCCCTTTTCAAAACGTTTCCATTGTTTTATACAAAAAAGGATTAAATACATCCTTTGAAAACATAATAAGTTTCGAGTTATAAATGTTATGAAAACCATAAAAAAGGGGACTTGTTTATAAAAATTTTAGCTTTTTTTTGTGAATCAGATCGTCGGAAAAGAATAAACAAAGATTCTTTCTCACAAAGACACCACCAGTCACGAAAGCAAAAAGAATGGGAGAAAGGGTGCTACCTTGCAAGATTCCACCAAAAGTTTAAAGTTCACATTTTGTCAATCTTAAAGGATTAATTTCATCCTTGAAAACGTAATAAGTTTAGAGTTCAAATATTATGGAAAACCATAAAATAGAGGATTTGTTTATTAAAATTTCAGTTTTTTTTTATTTTTTTTTTTATTTATTATTATTTTTTTTTTTTTTTTTTTGTGAATCAGGTCTCGTCGGCAAAGAATAAACAAAGATTCTTTCTCACAAAGGCACCACAAATCACGAAAAGCACACAAAGAATGGGAGAAAGGGTGTCACCTTGCAAAATGCCACGAAAAAATTTTGAAGTTCACATTTTTGTCAATCTTAAAGGATTAATTTCATCCTTTGAAAACATAATAAGCTTAGAGTTCCAAATATGAAACACGATAAAATAGAGGATTTGTTTATTAAAATTTCAGCTTTTTTTTTTTTTTTTAAATCAGGTCGTCGGCAAAGAATAAACAAAGATTCTTTCTCACAAAGACACCACCAGTCACGAAAAGCACAAAAAGAATGGGAGAAAGGGTGCTACCTTGCAAGATTCCACCAAAAGTTTAAAGTTCACATTTTTGTCAATCTTAAAGGATTAATTTCATCCTTGGAAAACGTAATAAGTTTAGAGTTCCAAATGTTATGGAAAACCTTAAAATAGAGGATTTGTTTATTGAAATTTCAGTTTTTTTTTTTTTTTTTTTTTTTTTTTTTTTTTTTTTTTTTTTTTTTTTTTTGTGAATCAGGTCGTCGGCAAAGAATAAACAAAGATTCTTTCTCACAAAGACACCACAAATCACGAAAAGCACACAAAGAATGGGAGAAAGGGTGTCAGCTTGCAAAATGCCACGAAAAAATTTTGAAGTTCACATTTTTGTCAATCTTAAAGGATTAATTTCATCCTTTGAAAACATAATAAGCTTAGAGTTCCAAATATGAAACACGATAAAATAGAGGATTTGTTTATTAAAATTTATTATAATGATATTAGTTTCCATTAGTTGGACCCTATAATTCAGGTTAAATGCTAAGTCTTTAAAACCCCTCCATGTTTATTAGTTTCTCGTTAGAGTTAATACCATGGGACCAAAACCCTTGGGGACACTATTACTTTCCAGGCTTAGACGTTATGAAAGCCTCTTTCCCTAAGGCATATTTTTCATTGTAATTTACCTAATTTTTTTTTTACAGAGCTTGAAGAATCCCGAGGGGAAATGACGATTTTGGACTGGCGGACACTGGCATTGGCGATCACTTTTGTCTTCACTAGGTAGCTCTAAAACCCTCAAAAGCCTGAAAAAACCCTTATCTGTGTATAAAAATTATTGTCCTTTCTAAATGTTAAAATAGGAAATTTTAAAAAATTTTAAAACGAAATACTTCAAGAGAAAAACGTTTTCCCATATTTTTTAAGTCGCTCAATTAAGTTTGTTATTTTCGACTGTAAATAAAATTTTATTAGATTTTAAATCGTTTTTGTAAATAAAGAAGTTTCGAATCGTTTAAAAATATATAACCGTTTAAAAAAAATGTAAAATATGTACATAAAAGATGTGTATTGAAATATTTGTTGTTTGTATTTAAATAAAAACGAATTTAAAATTTTTTTTCTTTATCGACCTCATAAGTAACAATCAGCTAATGGATGATTATATCATTTAATTAAACAAAAGAGCAATATCCAATTTTTTATACACGAGTTGACTTTTTTAATTTTTAAAAAAGTTATATCAAAGTGTATTCAGACGTCTATAGCTTAGAAAATTAGAATTTTAAAGTCGAAAAGGATGAATATGTAAACATTCGGATGGGGAAACTGCAAAGGTCAAAAGAATAACGAATTTTAGATTCAATCTTCAACTCCTAATGCAAATTTTGAATAGTAAAAAAGATTACTCGTTTTGAATTTATTATGGAAGGTAAGCAGTCTAAAATTAGAGGTCATTGAAGGGGGGAAAAAATGGTCTTTCGACTCGTAGAAATTAAAGTTAGAGGACCCTTTTCTGAATCGTTGCTCGTAACTAACCGGATTGTAGTCATGTGGTCGGAAAAGGGCACTTTCTCCTATTATCGCGTTTCCAAGGGAGCAATTTGCCTTTCCAATTACACCCCGAACGTTTCACGATTGTAAAAGTTTCTTTCGAACAAAAAAATCGAGAGTGTTTTTTTTTTTTTTTTTTTTTTTTTTTTTTTTTTTTTTTTTTTTTTCTCGCTCGGTTTTCCTTTTTCGTCTGATTGTTTCAACGTTTAATTTTCATTTCGAGGAAGGAATGCGGGAGTTCGGAAATTCATATCTACTCGACTTAACGACTTCGAAATCCTCGCAAACAAGCCAAGTTCGGTTTCCTTTGTTTACGAACACGAGTTCCATTAATGAAATTGATCACGTTCTATGTTTGCTGGTTCGAGTAACTTTTATTAAAAGAAAGACTCTATCAGTCAATAAGGATGGAGGGAGTCACCCTTAATATCTGGACCAGACATTTTATGGCGATTCCAGATGTAATGGCACGAGGTCACCAAATGAGTTTGACTAAATGTTCCCTGGAGCCTAGACATCTTGCAGGATGATAGACGACTCAAAAGGTAAATTGTGTTTTTTCATCTCCGATCGACTTCAAATTGTTAAAAATGGTCCTAAAACGTCAAAAAAGGAACTAAAGATGTCTAATATGGTGTTTAAAAGTCTGGCCCCTTGTGATACTACGGAGGAGGAAAACTGAAAATGGGAACTTGCAAAAACTGGGTTCTCTAATAAAGTATCTACTAAAAATAAATACACCCAGACATACTAGCATTCCCATTCACCATCTTATCACCAGGTCCAATCTCTCTGCCATCGCCTCCCATAACCTCCTGGAACCTCTCCACACACTTCCCGAGCATTTACCACCTCCTATCTCCTCTTCTACCTTCCTGGACCTTTGCAAACATACCGAACTTCCCTCACCACCTACCGAAACCCGCTACCTCCCACCACCACTTCCCATCACCTGCCCTACCTCCCTTAACCCACTCACCGTCCTCCCCGAGCATTTAGCTAATCTCATCAGCGTTGCCAGTTTGGTCGATTTATCGGAAATTGGGTTGCTTTTTTAAGGCCCAATCTGGCAAACCTGCCTCCCGTCACTCTCCGAACACCTCCTCTAACCTCATAGACCATCCCCCACTTCCCAAAACTTCCCCACCACGCTTACCAATCCAACCTTCCCTCCACCGTCCACCCCAGAAAATTCCACCACTCTGCCATCAACTCCCCTAACCTCCTTAACACTCTCACTACCGAACATTTGGGGCCTCCCAGCAAAGAGGATAAAACAGTTTTTAAGGTGCCGATTGGCATAGTCCGGTCGCATCAGTAGTTTGTCTGGTAGTACGTTTTTTCTGCCCCCGGTGGTGATCATTTTTCGAGATCTCCGCCCCCGGTAGTCCGATTTGAAAATTTCCTTCGAGGATCGGTGCTACCAATCAAAATATGAATTCCTACCAAATTTCAGCCCGGTCGCATCAGTAGTTTGTCCGGTAGTACGTTTTTTCTGCTCCGGTGGTGATCATTTTTTGATCTTTTTCGATTATCTCCGCCCCCGGTAGTCCGATTTGAAAATTTCCTTCGAGGATCGGTGCTACCAACTAAAATACACTTTCCTGCCAAATTTCAGCCCGGTCGCATCAGTAGTTTGTCTGGTAGTACGTTTTTTCTCTGGTCAGTAAATTAGAAACGCCCTAGTCGAAGCCCGCTTTTGCGACTTATAAGAAATTTTCCCTTTCAATTTTTAAAACGTCACTTCAGATTGTCAAAAATTAAAAGGTACTTATCTCTTTTTCAAACTGGCGATTGTTACAAAATGTTGCTTTTAACAATGGCAAAACGAAAATTTAACTTTTTTTATTATTTACGAGAGTCCTCTCTGTGGTTAGGACAATGTAATGCCGTTTTCAACGTTAGAAGGGTTGACATGTCCATCGATTATGCATATGAAAAGAATTTATTTTTCACGAATCCTTCCCTCGTCAATAAATTTCTCGATAAAATAATAAAATAGGTAAACGACCTTATTGTTCTTTTAAACAATAGCGCCTTTTTTAACACTTAAGATAAAAGTAAATGGATTAGACGCTTTTCGATTGAAGGGAGGTTGTAATTTGAGGAGATAAGTTCGACCTGTTTGGAAAGTAGGGTATTAGTTTTACAAGTAGGGACGTCTTTTGTGTGTGAACAAGAAGGCAGCGGCAAACAATCGCTCTTTGTGTCTTCTACGCGCCTTCCTTTTCCTCTGATAACATTTTCTCCTTCGGAAAATAAATTTTTAAAACCTCTTTTTATACACCTATTCTTCGTAGGAAAAAAAAAAAGGTTTTTCTTTTTTTTACTCGTCGATTTGTTCGTTTGATCGGATAGAAATTTTATCAGATTCGACGGTTTTTCCCTCTGGCTTTTCCCTCAGAGATTCCGAGTTCTTTTCTAATACAGCTGTCTGTTTTTAAAGGTCCCCGAGAGAACTATAGAGGAAAAACAGAATAGAATTTCGGGCGAAACGTAACTCTATTAACTAGCATTTCACTTCAAAAAATTACTTTTTTTAGGGGGAAAAAAAATTGAAGTGAATTTTTCTAAAAAATCAATCAATACTTTTGGACCTTTTCGAGGTCGACGCATCTTTTGATGTTGTTTAATTAGTTTTTGTTAAAATTAGATTCTAAAGAGTTCAAAGAATAATTTAAAAATTAATCTCATAAACTGCTAATCCTTAAAATCGATAACTATACGAGCGTAATTTTCAACTTTTTTACCGCTCGGTGAAGAAAAGGGGGGTTCGAGATTCACTGCTAATTGAATTTAAGCATCTCGGCTTTTCGACTTAAAAGGGTAAGAAAAGTATTTTAAAGGAAACTGATTACCGAAAGAAAAAACGCGGCTGGAATGGCTGGATGGAGTGAAGAAGGGTCGCCCATAATGTTTTAAGAGCGATAAACTTTTCTTTTCTTTCTTTAAAGCCCTCGGAACCGAAAAAAGATGGGGCGTATTATAAAAATGAAACATTTTTATGCACTTAGCATGATTCTTCAATCTGTCTTTTTTTTCCTCATAAAAAATATTTGTCTCAAGCTTATCCCGATGAGTTCCATAACTCAAATCTAGAAAAATCATAGCTCTCCAGACAGGGTCAGATTGGTAAAATTTACCAATTTTCATCCCCCACCCTTTAGAATAACAAAAAGTCTTTAAATCCTTAAAATCAAGCTATAAGTGGCCATTTCGTCGCAAAAGAATGAATTTTATTAATCTACATATAAAGAGACACTCGTGCTCAAAAACGTTCAAAAATCAAGGTAAAGGGAGCCTTTTTTATAGTAAAGGAAAAGAATCTATCTAGAGTCCTTAATGTCCAAAAATAGAGGTAAAAAGGTCCCCTTGTGTCCAAAAAGATCAAAAACCTAGCTAAAAAGGGCCCCTAGTGTCCAAAAAGGATCAAAATTCGATATAAAAGGGCCCCAAGTGTCCAAAAAGGATCAAAATTCAAGCTAAAAGGGCCCCTTTTGTCTAAAAAAACATTTTTAAAAAACCTAGCTAAAAAGGACCCCTTTTGGCCAAATTCCAAAAAGGATCAAAATTCAAGCGAAAAAGGGCCATTTTCATAGAAGGAACAAAATCTAGTTAAAAGGGGGAAAACGTCAAAAACATAGCAAAAAGCCATAAAAAAAAAAAAAAAATTAAAAACCTAGCTAAAAAGGGCCCCTAGTGCCCAAAAAGGATCAAAATTCAATATAAAATTGCCCCAAGTGTCCAAAAAGGATAAAAATTCAAGTTAAAAGGGCCCCTAATATCCGAAAAGGATCAAAATTCCCCTTTTGTCTAAAAAACATTAAAAAAAACCTAAGGGCCCCTAGTGTCCAAATTCCAAAAAGGATCAAAATCCATGCTAAAAGAGCCCATAGTGTCTAAAAAAGATCAAAAACATAGCTAAAAAGGGCCCCTAGTGTCCAAAAAGGATCAAAATCAAAGTTCTAAAAAATGCCGATTTCTTATCATAATCGTTTAAAAGCTTCTGGTTTTCCCGCTCTTAATGTGGAAGCGATTAACCTTATTAGGGTCATAGCCGGGTTAAGCAGTTGTTAGCATAGTTTCCTACCCCGAAACTAAACGCCCATTAAGGAACAATCGGAATCAGTCCAGGGTACAGATTGACTCCAATCCTTTCCTCCCCTTATTTACATATAAATCACAAACTTACCAGTACGACACCTCTCGAATCCAAAAGCCTATACCTCAACTATTCAAATTCTCGATTAGCATTTATATTTCAGGAGATAATCGCCAAAAATTAATAGAATAACTAAAGAATTACGAGGTAAAAATGAAACATCTGCCATTATTGAATCCTCCTTTTGTTCAAGACGATTGATTGATCGTAAATTGGGAACCTATTCAACCCTTCGAAGACGTCAAAACCGAACGTCCTGATATATCAACCTGAATAGACAATTATCTCTTTGAAATTGCTTCATTTTCAAAAGAAACACTAAAAATCGTATATCACTCACTAAATCCCTTCTGGACGGAAATCTAATTTATTTTTTGCCTTTCAAGATTTCGCTTTAATTTCAAGTGCGAGAGAGAGAAAATTCAAATTTTTTTTCTCCATCCCCCTCCCTCTTTTCGTAAAACATTCCAAGTGCCCTATTGGGTGATATCGTGAAACCTTAGGCATTGGAAAGTACGACTTTACACGACTCGATATCTATGAATAATGCATTCAGATATTTGTCCTCGGATACGAAGCCCCCCGACCCTTCTTTTTCATCCCCCCTTCAAAATTTATTGTCCTCTCGGCCAACTTTCGTATCACGAACATCTCCGTTTTAAAATAATAATAAAAATATAAAAACAAACAAAAATTCTTCATAAAAGTTAACATTTTCGTTCAAGTTCAAATACCTAATAGCCTGCTTTACTCCGGAAATCCGCTAAAAGCAACATCTCAAAAAGATGGAGAAAAAAAAAAAGTCAATAACGAGGATCGAATGTCAAAAAAGCAGTTTTTTTTTTAATTTTTTTTTAACACCTAAAATAGTCGATTTTGCATAGATTGTTTTTTAGGACCTAAAACTGTCGTTTTTGCCCTTTTTTTTTTTTTTTTTTTTTTTTTTTTTTTTTTTTTTTTTTTTTTGTGTGTTTCAGCACGAAAAAAGTTGTTTATAGGCAGTTTTTTGGGCTTTAAGAATTAAAACATTAGTTTTTGGCCAGTTTGTTGCTAATAAGACCTAAAACAGTCGTTTTTACCCAGTTTTTCCCCTTTTAGGTATTTTTTCTTTGTGTTTTAGAACGCAAAACAGTCGATTTTGCCAAATTTTTGGTGTTTTAGGACGTAAAACGATTTTGCCCAGTTTTTAGAGTTTTTGGACGTAAAACAATCGTTTTTGCCAAGTTTTTTTTTTCTCAGGTTTTTGTGTTTTACCACCTAAAACACTCGGTTTTTCTAAGTGTGATGTGTTTTAGGAAGTTTTTAGCGTTTTTAACATACAATAGTTTTTTTTATATTTTTTTTTTTTAGGAAGTAAAAACTTGGCAAAAAAAATCCGAGTGTTTTACGTCTTAATACACAAAAACTGCTTTTTGACATTCGAAATGACATTCGATCCTCATTATTGGAGAAAGGGTGGTTGGGGAAGTCAAGAGAGGTGGGAGAAGTGATGGGATAGTAAGGGTGATGGATGTTGTGGAAGTGTTTTGAGAAAAAGTCTGTAGAGCCCACACGTTTTCCAAAAGTTCTAGTCATGGCATTCCTCCTCCCTACTATTTTTATTGAGATGTCAATCTTAGAGCTTTTTTTTCGTTCCCTGGCTGTTTTTTCATTTTAATACGACCAGATCACGTCATATTGAACTCAAAAAATCATTCAAAACACTCCTTTTCCACTTTTCCAATATTGTTTTCCCAGCCACCGCGTATTAATTGCCCTTAGGGTAAGTTAATGCAGTTATAGTTGATAATTAGTTCGATAACACCGATTGGAGATAAACATTAATTAGCGAATAATGCCATTGTCGAACAAACAGCAACAATCATCGGTGTTTAGACTACGAAATTATTCAAACAGAAAATATATATTTATTTTAAATATTTATTTTAAAACCTTAATGATTTGTTTTATTCTCAATGATTTTTTCTCCATTTCTTTTCTTTTTCTCGGAAGCAAAGAAGACATTGAATAAGACTCTTTATAAGACTAGTAATTTATTCAAAACCCAGGGCTAAAAAACTGTTTATTTCGTTTATCAGTAAATATTAAACTTAATTTTTTTCTAATCTTTAATATTATTCTTTACTCAAGTAAGTAAAGACTTATCAAGTTTTCCCCTTTTTCGGATTAGGGGAGGGGATTTAACTTATTGTCTTTTCTTGGCTGGTTTAAAACAAGATAAAGATGACGTGAACAGGATTCTCTTAGGAATTAAAACTCCTTTTCTAAACGTGTTTCTTAAACTATATTTTCGAGAAAAAAAATTAATTAATGTAGTTCACCATGTCTAGTGTTTTTTTTCCTAAGAAAAGATCTATACATCAGTTTTCCGAGGCAAAAACCTCCTTTTTTTTGGATCAAATCGATGAATATTTGGTGTCAAAAAAAAAAAAAAAAAAAAAAAAAAAAAAAAAAAAAAAAAAAAAAAAAAAAGCAGGAAAGGGTCTCCTAGTTAGTTTTGATCGAAAATAATGTCTTTAAATCGAAAAAACGACTAATGAATTGTATTTCTTAACCTAAAAATATCCAAAAAACATCATTGGGACAATACTTTAATGTCTTTAAAAAAAAAGAAAAAGAAAAAAAAAGAAAAACATTTAATTAAGTGCCAAAATTCAAATTTTTCTTCTCTAGTTTAACATTTTTAAACATTCTCAATTTCGTAAAATTATTCGCTTTAAAAAGTGAATGTAGGAGAAAGTGAATATTAGGAAGATGGAAAAACCTTTGATTCAAGTAGGTTCAAAGCTGCTTAAATATTCCTTGTTTACAAAAGGAAACCTCTGAAAGGTAATTAGCGATTTTCAAGAAATTTTGGTAATTTAGCTCTCAAGTACACGTAATGTAGCGAAGTTAGAAAATGAGAAAGTTAGATTGGTCATGTCAAGGGGATTAGTGGGGAGGATGTATGGTGACTGATGAAGATGTATCTAAAAGTTTTTTGTCAGTAAACGTGAAGAAAGAGATCTTTAAATAGAAATCTGCGTTTTTTTTAAATTCTGGTCGAATTATGTAATTTGAGTCAGAGTTGAGTAACGCTGAGGTTGGATGTTGACTAATTCATGCCTTTAGCTTCGATATCCCCTTTCTAGCCGGGTGGGATTTACATCTATAATAATTCAGCTTATGTAGATTTAGGAAACGACACAAGTCTGAAGCGTAAGAGAAGAAGGGTTGGGGGATAAATGTGGGAGAAAAGGATAAAACATGATTCCCCCGCGAGATGGCCCTCGTGGGGTAACCCAATATAATGACCTTTCCTAACTCTCACCCTCGCCCTATCCGGACTGTCCTCTTGGGTTTAGTCTAACCTTCCTCCACCCCCCCACCTTTTCCTTTCCGACACCCTTTCTCTCTTCGGCCTATATCCCCCATGGCACAGATTACATCAGGCTATCTACCCACGCTTTAACAGTCTCTAAACTGAACAAGTTACGGTCTACAAACAACCAAGGAAATATCCAATTTTTGTCCATTTATAAAAAAATTTAATAAACTTCATAAAAACAACATTCTCCTCTCGATTTCAAAGCAATATGAAAAGGTAGATTTATTAAAGGACAAACTACTCAAAACCTCAAGTCTACGTTTATTACAGCCAGAGGAAAGAAATGAAAATGATGAAATAGCTAGAAAAAGAAAAATACGAAATTATCTTTTTTTAATTTCATTTATAACATTTCAGCGAAATATTATGGCTGGATGTCCTATACTTTCTCAAAAATACACAAAATTACACTTTTTACTTTTAAAATGAGTATAGTCTCGACTCATTTTGATGATAAGTTCTCCCGTATGGCTTACAGGAGTATTGTGTTTTCGCGAAATTCAGTTATTTACTTATTTTCATTTTATTTTTAAACTCCGCAGCTTATTGCCCCTAAAATGAGACTATTCTTCACCTCCTAGGTTGTTCGATTACCCTGTGGGAGCTTCTAATGTAACTACAGGAAAGCGGTCAATTTTGAACCTTTTTTTAAACAACGATTATCCCTTAATGGTTATAGATACACAACAAATGAATAGAAACAATTTTGTTGGAAATTAAAAAAGCTACATTTTATAATTTTAGAATTTTTCGATGGGACCTAGTGTTACCAAGCTAGGAGCGAAAACGTGAAAAAATACATGAACAAGAAGATAAATTAAACGAGTTAGACCGTAGAGTTAAGCGGGTTTAGTATGGCTACTTCGCCGTCTAATTACTTATTTACTTTCTTTACAAGTGTTTCATATTTAAATAACGATACAAAATGAGTTAAACGCTTAAGCTTTTTAATAAAAAATGCAAGAAGTCTCCTTTCGGGCGTAATTTTCTCAGGCTGATCCTGGAAGCGTTGACTCAGAGCATTAGGGAAATGGCAGGTGGAAAGGCAGGATTAACCCATGAAAGGGACGAAAAAAACAACCTAAAATAAAAACCGTTTTGTTTTAAAAATTTTTAAACTATTTTTGTCGTGTATTTTTCTCTTGACAGATTTACGATATGGACTTTGGAGATGGAGGCTTTAGATATATAGGGCAATCCTTCATTATTCTAAATCAATTTCGAAACGGTGCGGAGGTGAAACACAATTCACTTTCAATCCTCGGTCCCAAGTCCAGGCTCGGACCATTGTCAGGGAGCGGATGCCCGTTACCCGGCTAATCTCCGGATTGGGACCGCTCAGGGGAGCTCAACGTCTACAAAAAAAAAAAAAAAAAAAAAAAAAAAAAAAATTGAATTTAAAAATCTCGATAAAACCAGAACGTTTTTCGAAATAAAAAATTACTTCGGGACATCGAATTTTTTTACTCGGTTCTAAAAATTCTAGGAAAAAAATTATGGGTAAACAAGGTTTGAAAATTGTTTTGCCGAAGGTTGGCGTAGGTATTGATTGATTTATCCAAGCGTAATACACTTTACCCATGGGGAATGGACGCTTGTAGTTCACTAATTAGTAACTTTCTACTAATCAATGTGGGGAGGTACATGTACAATTATTTCAAAAAGTTCTTGTCAATTAAGGTTATCATTATATTGAATCAAGTTGTGATAGATTTCTTGTTTTAATTTAAGAAAATGTTTTCTTTGAGGACCCCTTTTTATGTGGTTTGGACCCCGCCACTCAAATGGTTTGGACCCCATTTCGAGTGGTTTGGAATTTGGACCCTTTTTGAGTGTTTGGACTTAGGACCAATTTTGAGTGGTTTGGACTTTGGACCCCTTTTGAGTTATTTGGACTTTGGACCCCTTTTGAGTTATTTGGACTTTGGATCCCTTTTATAGTTATGTATTTGGACTTTGGACCCTTTTTGAGTGGTTTGGACCCAGTTTGAGTGGTTTGCACCCATTTTGAGTGGTTCGGACCATTTTTTAGTTATTTGCACTTTGGACCCCTTTTGAGTGGTTTGGACTTTGGACCCCTTTTGAGTGGTTTGGACTAATTTTGAGTGGTTTGGACTTTGGACCCCTTTTGAGTTATTTGGACTTTGGACCCCTTTTGATTGGTTTGGAATTTGGACTCCTTTTGAGTTATTTGGACTTCGGACCCCTTTTGATTGGTTTGGAATTTGGACCCCTTTTGAGATATTTTGACTTTGGATCCCTTTTGAGTTATTTGGACTTTGGACCCCTTTTGAGTTTTTTTTTTTTATACTTTGGACCCCTTTTGAGTTTATTGGACTTTGGACCCCTTTTGAGTTATTTGGATTTTGGACCACTTTTGAGTTATTTGGACTTTGGACCCCTTTTGAGTTATTTTTACTTTGGACCCCTTTTGAGTTACTTGGACTTTGTACCCCTTTTGAGTTATTTGGACTTTGTACCCCTTTTGAGTTATTTGGACTTTGTACCTCTTTTGAGTTATTTGGACTTTGAACCCCTTTTGAGATATTTGAACTTTGGACCGCTTTGAGTTATTTAGACCCCTTTTGAGTGGTTTGGACCTTCTACCCCTTTTGAGTGGCTTTTACTTTGGACCCCTTTTGAGTGGTAACATGAATGATTTAGATGGGGAGAGTATTTGGTGGTTGTGGAGAGGTCAATAGAGCCCCAAATTTTTTAAAAGTTTGCCTTTTGAAGTGAATGAATAATCTGGTCTTAATCGGTTATCGAAATTACCACTGTAAAGGTCAAAGTTGTTGTTTTTCCCCCAGTTTATCAACTTAGAAAACAAAATGTCGTTTTAGAAATGAATTTTTTATGAAAGAAAAATGTCAGAGCCGTCTGTTTTAAAAGAGAAAATGTAGCAGAGGGAGTGAAAAAGAGAAACAATCCTCTCTGAAAGACTTGTAGGAGCGTCATGGGGTACAAAAGAAGTCAACTTTTCCCTGCATTTCGTTCATTGTTTTAAACCAGCGCTCTGAGAGTGGGTTAATTGACCATTCCATCCTTTTCCACTCAGAAGGTTTCCCCTCCCCTCTAGCTGGGACCCCTTTTCGGTGGGCATTGTCGCGGGCATTGAAACAACTCCGGTGCGGACAAAGTTGGTCCGGAGGCCGCCCCCTTTTCGCGTCTGAAACCCCGTTAGTCAACCCCTTAACCCCCCAGAGCACCCCCTCCCACTGGATTTCCCCTTTGGAACTCGAAAGGCTTCCTAACACCACTTCAACCCTTTTGAACTCCGAAACGGAACCACACTACGAGGTCAGAGGGAACGTATTTTACGAATAAAATAGAACCCCTTACTCCTTCCTACCACTCAATCATCCTTTTAAGAAACCTGCCTTCTCTAAAACAACCTTTCTAAGTTTAAAAGCAAACTTTTTAAAACAAAGTCGACGATTAGTATTCATTTTAATCAAGTTCAATCAAATTAATCATCACTCCAGTAGGTAATAAAATGTGGCAGAGTCAGCAGATCAACAAGTAGGGTAAGATGTAGGTTTGAGAGATCAAGGAAAAGAGTAGTGGCTGAGGATCCTGGAAATGGAGACCAAGTTACGTATTTTTAAACATTTTTACTGAACACTCACCTTATGCGTACTGAATTTTTTAAGCATTTCGGGGAAGACGTTCTAAGAGATAATCAAGCAATGTTTTGAACTAGGTACCTACTTATTAGGTATTTTTGATAAGAAAAGGTAATTCTTAGCCACATTTTGATCCTTTTTGACTAGGAAAGGCCGTTTTCAGACAGGTTTTGAGCCTTGTTAAGGGTGGTTTGGGCTTGCAGGGGGTTTGAAATGAAAACCTGTCGAAAATTCCTTTGAATCTGAGACTACTGCCCCCCTTGCAATACTACCTAAAAGAACCTTTTCAGCCTCATTTAGAACTTTTTACGACAAGAAAAGACCCTTTTCACCCAGATTTTGACCCTTTTTGACAATAAATGACACTTTTCATTCAGATTTTGACACGTTTTGACAAAAAAGACCCTTTTCAGCCCTGCTTTGAACCTCTTTTTTTTTTTTTTTTTTTTTTTTTTTTTTTTGACAAAATAAGACTCTTTTCAGCCTGATTTTGACAAAATAAGACATTTTTCAGACAGAATTTGACCCTCTTCCACCAGCTTTTGACAATTTTTCACAAGGAAAGCCCCTTTTCAGCCAGATTTTAACATTTTTAACACAAAAGAAACTTTTCAGACAGATTTTGACCCTTTTTTGACAACAAAATACCCTATTTAGCCTGATTTGGAACGTTTCGGACGAAAAAACAGTTTATTTGCAGATAAAAATTGAAAATCCTTGGTGTATGCAAAATGAAAACTTTCATCTGGTCACCCTAATGCTCGTTACCTACTCCGATTGCATCATTTTCTTCACACATCCTCCACATCTGGGTCATAACAGGATAAACTTGAGAAAAAAATTTGTTTTTCAAAAATTCCAAGTGATTTTTCAATTTTAACGCTTTTTCGTATTCCGTCCAGAAACAAGCCGAGGAATATAAACTAACAATAGCACTCGAGCGAACGCTTTAAAGCGAAATCGTCCGTTTTATGGGCACCTGAATAATATCGAGATTATTATCTTTAGCCTAGTCCTCCCTTTTCAGCTCTTCCATACCCATTCCTGACTTGTCTGGTAATAATCCCACCCCCTCACTTTACTACCCTATAAATCGCTCCTACCATTTTTTATGGGATCGTTAAAGTTTCAATTTAAATTAAGTTTAGACCAGATTTCATCCGGATAGTTTATTTTAAATCGTTTGACAAACGGACGAAAATGTGAAGTAGGCTTTTTTTTTCTATTCCAAAGGGACGATACAGCGAAATGGAAGTTATGAAACCGACCTGCAGAGATTTAAATGATTTACAAGGGAAGAGGGAGACACAGAGACTATATTTCGTTGATCAAAAACCCCATTGCTTTTCATTTTCGAATATATCCGACATCACAAAAACAAAAAAAGAAATTCCTCACTCATATAACCACTTTTATTCCAATCTTCTTCTGAACAATGAATATTTGATGAATCAAACAACAGAAATCCTAGAATTCTTTTCGTTGCTCTAATAAAAAATCATTTTCTGTATAAACAAGATCAAAATTGGAGTTATGGATGATATAAAAGGAAGGATGAAGCAGCGATGAAATTCATAGAACGTTGAAATTAACCTCGGTGGCAAAGCGGTGTTTATTTGAATTAATGCGTTTATTGGGGCACTGGAGGAGACGAGGGCTTGATTAAACGCTCCAATGGGCATCCACTATTTAGCTATTCTCATAAAATTACTAGCTACCTCATAATATATTATTCAAATATTAAACAGTCATCAAATCCCATTTAATTCTCTATCACCAAAACTTTTATATTCAATTTTTGCATTCATTTTATTTGTTCAACTTATTTAATTAATACAAAATTGAGATAAAAAGGAGAGAGAAATATATTTATTTAAAAAAAAAAAAAACATTTTTTAAATTAAAATGAAAGGTCACGTAAATGAGATTATTATTCGTTAATATTCTATATTATACACCTATCATATATCACCATATACAACATATATATACCTAATCTATATACTTAGTAAAATATGATGATCATTTTTATGAAAATAAAGGTAAAAAAATATAATATCCGAAGCCAATTTGTAGAAGGTGTTGGGATAAAAGGGGTAAAATAGGTAAATATAGTGGTGGTCAGCGGAATACCGAGTTTGCTTAATTTTGGAAGGTTAAGGAACTAAATAATTGTTATAGTGAACTCGTTATAACTTGAAGAGGTAAGCTACAAACACTGAACCCTATAGGTATGAGCAAAAAGCAGACGGACATAAAGTTTCCGAAACCTCCCAACAGAGATCTCGCATGGCAAGAAAACAATTGGCGTCAGCGTTTACAGTAGAATCCGCCAGATTTCAAATACAGCCAGAACACCCTACTGGGGGCGTTTCAAACCCATAAAACCCCCTCCAAGGGCGCTAGATAGGGCGTAATGTCTATTGCTGGTATCTTTCAAATATTAATGCCACTATTATGCAAGGAAAGACTTGATACTATTATTATCATAAATTATATGGGGTTCTCGAATGAAAATTTTCTTCGAAATAATTGCTGTTAATAGTAGGTATTAACATGGATAGGTATCTATTTAAAACAGCACAAAATATAATATTTATATATGTACAAAAATCTAGCTAATAGCGATTTTTAAATTTATTTCTCTATTAAGAGTTTCTTCTTTTTCTGTCACAGTTATTATTAGTGTGGCATATATAAAGCATTTCATCAAATTGTATCACACTAAGGGCGCTATTTAGTAACAAAAGTGCACGAATGGACCCTTAACCCTAAGAGGCGGTTTCTTGCGTTTTTTTCAGGTCCCTTTGATCCGATCGAATTGACATTTTAAGTGAACCGAAAAGTGATCCGAAAATAATCAGTTAATAAAAATCAGTTAAAATAGATTTTTATTAGGTGATTTCTATTAACTGATTTTTATGAAATGATTTTTATTAGATGAATTTTATTAGGTGACTTTTATGAAAAGATTTTTATTAATAACTTCTATTAAAAGGGCTTTTATTTTGATCATTCTAGAGAAGATTTGTGCGAAATATCATACCAAGTCATTCTCCTGAGAGCTGAGAAAATGCGATTTCACTTTTTCCTTGAGGGTTCACTCATACTCCCCTCAACTTATATGGGAATAAAAGTAGTTTGAAACGCATGTCTTAGTTTGTTTTTCCTAAAGAGTATGTTTAGTCCATAATTTGGCTGAAACGTTAAAAAATTTGACTGTGACGAAATAAGGCGTTTTGTGATGAGGGAGGGTAACGTGGGTTGATGGATGAGTGTCTGCCTTTCTCTAATACTCTCCGACCTCCCAAAACTGTCTTCGCCCTTTCCAGCCAAACAACCTCTGATTTATAGAGGGTCCATCTCTCCCGCATCAATCACTCCGTTATTAATACACTCTTAATTACTATTTTATCCCATTAAACACTTCAAGGGGGAGAAAAAGTCACATTTTTGAGACATTTAAAAAAAAATTTAGGTTGAGTTTGTGTCTATTTTAGTATAACTAACATTGTTAGTTTATATCTGACGTTGGAGATGACCAAATCAATTTATGGCTATGAAACAAAGCAGAGTGACAACAACTAAATTTGGCCACATCAAAGGCCCCTAAATCAATCGAGACTGCACTTAATGGACCGCGATGATCCCACGGTTCCATTTTGATTCACGTAGAAAATAGAATTACAAATCTAATAAAATAGGTAAATAGAATATACGTGGTTTTCCGGATTTAAAAAAGGTTTTCCGGGAGGGGACGTTATTTAAAAAGTCGTAAAAGAAGGGGTAATGACGCGTAAAAGACAAGGGTTAGGAGGGGACATAATACCGGCTAATACCCATTAAGTCGGTATGTGTCTCAACCGTAAATAAATCCTGAGGGCAATTCAATAGAATTTTGCCCATAAGGGCACTCACATAAGAAAGAGACCCAATAAAATCCTACCTCGCTCTTTCAATGACTTTTCCCCTTTTTTCTGACAATTTTTCCGGAGTTTTTCTTATCATAGAAGGATTCAATACTAAAAGCCAGACTTCCCATTTTATAAGAAACGAAATGCATTAAAACACAATAATTGATTTTAATCTTGAAAAACCCTTTGATAATGCCTATAAATACACGTCAAGACATGGAGGGGTTGAAAGGTCTAGTTTATTAGGTAGGGAAGAGGAAAAATGTCTTAGATTATTACTTTGTGCGTAGTAGGAGCCAATATCTTCTCCCTCACCAATCATACAGGGCTTCCCCCTTCTTGACTTTTTCATTACAACCACGAGCCAACCCTGGTCATTTATATTTCCTTATCTAGGGTCAGTAATTAATGTCATTTGTTACGGATTTAATATAAACCTTATTTAGAGACGATTTTGTTATCTTGTGACCGGACAACTGTTCTTGGGCCGACTCTACATTTGAAAGACATGGGGCGAATAAATAAAAGGTAGTTTGGAGGCTATAAATGATTCAAAAGTCGTCATATAATCTAAAGGTTCCTTACTTTTGTAACAAGGGAAGGGTCTATGTAAGTAGGGAGGGGTAAAGAGTGCGTGAAGTATACAAGAAGTGTTTGAGAACGTGTCGGGATTACGGGAAGAGAAAACCGCGTTTTTCGAGGGTGGCTGTGGATAAGGAGTTGTTCAAAGTGGTAGATTAACAGGAGAAGGTCTTTTCTAGATTTAAGTTACTAAACCTCGCGGGCCCTTGAGAAATAAGTTTTGTTCTAAGTTCATAGTCTTTTTTCTTTTCCAAACTTAACTTTGGGACTTAATTTCTAGGAGGAAAAAAAATTAAACTTATTTTGTTCCCTAAATCTTGATAGAGAGTTTTTAGTTTAAAAGATAAAATTTACCCAAAGTGTAGTAGAAGAACCCCAAACTTCAGAAGTTCAGCCTTTCTTAGGACCTCCTTACCGATATCCCTTAACCATCCCTACCCTCTTGGACCATGTCCCACTTCCTCATTTTACTATAACCTCTCCTCCCTTGACGCTCCCATCACTTCCTCTACTCTCCTTGCTACTTCCATCAAATCCCTTAACCTTTTTCCCACCATCCCCAACCTCCTCCAACTCCTCCCACTCTATCATTACTACCACTAACTCCCTTGACACTCAAATTACCTCCCCTACCCTCATCGACATTCCCACATCCTCCAACGTTGTTCCCACCAGTTCCAACCTCCCAAACCTTATCGGATCTCCCATTCCCTCCTCTACTCCCCTTGACACTCAAATCACCTCCCCTACCCTCCATATCGCTCCCATAATATCTCTCCTTATTTCCACCATCCACAAACTACCTACAGCACATCCTATTCTCTCATTACCTCCTCCTACCCTCCTGAATACTCCCATCGTATCCTGTAACTTTGTTCCCACCATCCCCAATCTCCCCCAGCACCTCCTACTCTATCATTGTCTCCCCTGCCCTACCCTCCTTGACACTCCCATCACCTCCCCTGAACTCCTGGATACTCCCATCAAATAAACCCAACACAACTCTTTAGAAACCCGAATATCTCATCTATAGGAGCCCCAAAATAAGATAAAATGAAGTCAAAATTGAAGTATTATCATCCCTTTAAAAAACGAGATGATTAATGACACTGAAAGGCTGTTAAATGTTTTTCTCCGACGACATACGGGCCCTGAGCGATAGATCACGTCAACCCGGCGGCAACGTATTTAGTGTTTTTACTCCCGGGAACGCAGCATCCGAGGAGAGGAAACTGCTAAAACGCCATGGGAGGGTAAAAAAAGGGAGAAGGGGGAAAAAGGGACAACTTCGATGAAAAACCAAGTCCTGGATTTATAAAGGGGGTGACTCTCGGGGTGAATTTAAATTCAGAACGTGATCCAAACCGTATATTCAACAAAAACCGTTTTCTTATTAATCGAGTTCAATGTCTTTTATAAAATACCTTAAATAAACAGGTCCATGCCGGACACGTGGCACAGTCAGGTTGTTATAATGAAATATATATCTATGAGTGAAAATCAAAAAGATATTGGAAAATACGGATGGGACTCTTATACGAGGGTAAAGTACGTGATAAGTCTGTGTCGGAAGACACGTGTGGAGACGGGTGGCTCAGACGTGGCGCCACGCCCGAACACTAAATCAGCCCTTCTCGAGTCTCGCTAATCTCCGAGTAGGTGGAGCCACCTGCGAACACATCTGACACTATCACAACAAACTTAGAACATAATAAAGATAAAAATTGAAGACTATTGTTTAGAGAAATCGACAATAGGAAGTGAAGAATCATAAATCAAAGATGTTATGGCTAAGATAAATTACAAAACTACCAATTCTAAACAACCCCTTCTCATTTATTAGAGATGTCTGCTCCACCCTTCACTATTGTCTTGAAAACACATGGAAAAATTTTTATTTATCATTGTTGGGGCCTTTGGTTCCTCCAGTTTCTCTTCCAGGCGATGTAACGTGCGAAGTTTCTTCCGAAAATGATGACGCAGGCGATCGCCATGAAGAAAAGCATCGATTGTATAGAGCGGGAAAGGTCTTTTTTCATTTCGTGAGGGCTTTTCATGAGAATCAAAGGTCGTACTAGCATCGAAGTCATGACGTTCATCATCGGCGTGTAGAACAATCGAGGCTCTCGGATGAAGTCTCTGATCCAATTGATCCTCCAGGCGTACCACCATTTATACTTGACCGTCGGAGGGAAGTTTTCTCGGCATATTTCGCAACTCAACGAACCACGGCTTGAGACCCATGAATCCAAACATTCCGGATGGACAAAAGCTAACGAACCAGAACATCTGCAAGGTCTTATCAATTCTTCGCTCGTTCCGGCCAAATAACAAATTCTGCAAATATCCGAGACATCCTCACTGAAATCAAAAGTTTAAAATCATCAAATAAAGCTATACTTTTTACTTTAAGACTCCCAAATCTTGATCCATGTTTTGCTAAATTTTACCTAAAAATAAATTAAAATTTGACATCTGACAATCAATTAGAATTTGGTGAAAAGTTTTCCAACTAAACTCTTTAAAAAGTCGAATCTCGGTGAATGGCTGGCCAAACGAGCGACAAGCAACTCAAATGCAATTTGTCCAGTCGAACGACTTGGGCGTAAACTCGTCGGCTAACTAGCGGACCCCGTCTATGGGCGAACTTTTACCCTCAAAAACTTTTTGACTTCAAGGCTGAATCACCTGAACGTCCGGATCGAATTATCCTTCACAAAAGAAGGAAAAACTAATAATAACCAAAGAAAAATACCGAAAGAAGCAATTAAAGAATCTTCATAATCTCCGAAAAAGACAAAAAGTACAAATCACACACTTTTAGACAACGCTCGGTCAAGAATATATCATCAAGGTCATAAAAGGGCTAGCATCAGGTCATTCTTTTGTATGGAGGACTGAAGAGTGTACTCCATAATTAGTGGTTCTAGAGTCAACTCCACTAACACCAAATACCGTCCCTACTACCTCCCATTTTCAATACCGCCCCACCCTTACCCACTCTTCCACTACATACATACCACCACTTCCTAACGTTCTTCCATCTCCCTCCCTTCCCAACCACCCAACACCTCCCATTACCTTCCCCACACCTCCCACTCATCACTTAGCCCCCACTAACCACCCACCACCAGCAACGACAATCACTCACCTCTCCCTACTCTCCCCCTCCTACCTAACCCCCTCACTAACGCAAACAACTCCAGTCAGAGATGGTCCCTACCAGTCAAAAAGGATCCCAGAAAGTCAGAGAGGGCCCCAAC
The DNA here is from genome assembly GCA_018703685.1 of Orius laevigatus. Lineage (NCBI taxonomy): Eukaryota > Metazoa > Arthropoda > Insecta > Hemiptera > Anthocoridae > Orius > Orius laevigatus. Next base: position 21,277 of record JAGWEN010000764.1, read on the forward strand.
CAGTCAAAAAGGGTCCCAACCAGTCAGAGAGGGTCCCAATCAGTCAAAAAGGGTCCCAACCAGTCAGAGAGTGTCCCAACCAGTCATAGAGGGTCTCAACTAGTCAAAAAGGGTCCCAACCAGTCAGAGAGTGGCCCAACCAGTCCACAACATTCTACCACCTTACCATTATGCTATCACCTTACCTTCCCTCCTAGACCCTCCACCGCCTTTCCCCTCACTATCCTCCCAATACTCTCCTCCACCTCCAACCAACCTCCCAATTTCAGAGAACAATCCCCCACCCTCGATAGGGACCTAGATGATCCTTTTTCAGGGTAAAATTTCATCGTATCCTTTGATCTTTTAATACTTTGTAATTTTTAAAACAATAAAATAGAACCTATTCAAACAATTTTTTACCGAATATTGAAAAATACAATTATGAGATAATGTTTTTTTGTTTTAAACTTTATACGCATCAGGAACAGTCCATTGTTAAAGGGATTCAGTTATAGGGACTGGGCTTTTTTTTTTTCTCGTTTTTAATTAACATTCTCCCTTTCTACTCTCCCGGAAATTTTTCCCTCGACTACATTTCATTGATTCATGGGAAAACCGTCGGATAATAGTGATTAAAATCCCAGACTCTATATACGCGTGTAAATCAACTTTGTACATAATATTTGGTTGACGACCGCATTTTTTTTTTAGCGGATTTCCGGAGGAAAGCAGGCTATTGGGGCCGGCCTCACGGCGGCTTTCGGCTTAGAGGCTTATATATTCGTGATCAGGACGATCTCCTGATCACAAAAATATAGGTCATTCCCAATCATGGCGATATATATATATATATATATATATTTATATATTTATATATGTACCGACGCGATAACTCGAGCTAGGATTGTTTGAATTAAACGAGACTTGGTATTTAGAGCTTTTGTTTCACCAGGTAGAAGCCTATTGAAAATGGCTTGAATCGAGAAAGCGGTTCTGGTACTTCGCTTAGGGCATAAAGGGCATTTTCGTGATTTTCTCGGAACCTGAAGGTTTGAGATGGTTAAAAATCGTGACGGGAAAGTCCTAGGGGCCGAGGATCATAGTTAATAGCAGCTCAAATTTCAAAATCGGTTCTGGGACTTGTCTAAGGGGCCTAAATGGAATTTCGTGATTTTCTTGTAACCTTAAGGTTTGAGATGGTTGAAAATCGTGATGGGAATGTCTGATGATCCGCAGACCATATTAAGAACGGTTCAAATCACGGAAGATGTTCTGGGGCTCATGCTAAGGGGCCTAAATGGAATTTCGTAATTTCTTCGATACCGGAAAGTTTGAGATGGTTGGAAATGGTGACGGTAATATATTATGGCCCGAGGACCATAGTAGAAGACAGTTGAAATTGCCTAAGCGGTTCCCCAGAACCGAGAGTCCCAACTCTCCTGAGGGACTGGGGCGGGAAACTAGGACATCAAGGCAAACTAGGGCAAAGTAGGCGCGGGGGGGGGGAACTAGGACATCAAAGATAGGATTAGGGAAGGCCTTTCCGGAGGAAATCCGCTGCTTCTCGAGGCTGCCTCGAGGCTTTTTTTTTTTTGAATAGGCTGGAAGGGATTTTGTTCTTTAAAGTGCGAAAAAAGGAAAAGGTGAAGACTGGGAAGAGAGAGGAGGGGTCCCATTCATAATTGAAGGACTCATTACGCACTGCAGTAGCCCCTTCAACGCTTTCTCACTCTCTTTGCCCTCTTTCAACTTTAATTACCACTCCGATACTCGACCTACAACTCCTCCGAGTCTTCTTTGGACTTTATGTTTTTCTTATTGTTTTCCATTTCTGCGCCTTTCGGAGATAATCGGGGCGAGCACCCCTTTTAAACCTTTTGGTTTTGAAATTTTAAACGAGTCCGAAATGTTGAACTTTTCTCGGTTTCCTCGGGGAGGCTCAATCTGAAAAGTCTCGAGTCTCGAGGGCCCTTTAAAACTTCTCCCCTCGACAAGAAACTTTGATTATATGTAATTCAATGTCATAGGTAATTATTCTTGTTTTTAAATATTTAAAAATAGAGGCTAACTTTTCAGTCTGTTTTTATAAACATCAATCTCGTGTGAAAAGAGGAACGCAGATGTTGCGAAAGGCTGCGGTCCTCTGCGGTCACTAACAAATCCGGTCGGAGGCGTTAATTTTCAAAGTGGGCCGATTTGTTTTGCAGCACGTGCCGGTGAATAAGGGGACCCCGCGCTCACGTTGAGAAATGCTCGCCATGAATCTCTTAACAAACGCTTCCACTCTATCTTCCCGCCTTCACGCTCTTTCCGGTGGGGGGAAGGACCTGAAATTTTCAACGTTCAACTTTCAAAAGCGTCGGAAATCGTACGGCCTTTAATTTTTAATCCCAGGTTTTGTGTGCTTACTCGGGCAAGCGAAGATAAATCAAAATGTGAATGATTGACCTGTAACACTGCGGTCTTGTGGGCTGTGGCTTTCTCTACTATCCCAGTGGATGGATGGCTAAGGGACTCTTGCAGTACAATTGCCAGACCTTAACCATCCCCTTTCCCTCACTAACCTATGTTAAGCATCGATGCCAGTGGTGTGCTTGCCCTTCTAATTCTGTTGTCAAGTGGCCTGTTTATTCCCGTACAATCCCCTTTGACTCATCCAAGTCTAATCCCTGTTCATACATACCAATAACCAGCATTATCCTAAAGTTAAGCATCGATACCAATGGTCCACCCTCTAATTCTATTGTCAAATCTGTTGATGCTCCTACTGCTCCCTAACCATCCCCACCTCCTTCGTCAATAACACTGTCTCTAAAATTCTAATTCCGATCTCCATTTATAGGCCTCAGTCAGAATGTGAAAGCTTGACCTTGCTACCATGCAGTTATTCTGTCTCTTCCTCTACCATCCCTGTGATTGGCAAGGGCATTGTTTCAGTGCAGTTGACATTTCCTAACAATGGCCTGCTTGATAACTAACATGAGTGCTTTCTTGATGCTGTCAAGTAGACTCCTCTACTATACCTTGACCATCCCTTAAGTTCTTAAGGCACAACAATCTCTAACCACCAAATTCCAATCCCAAATCGATGGCTGCAGCTTGACCTTCCAGTTCTACGAGGGGACTGTATTCTTTCGGTACAGTTGTCATACCCTATAAAGTATTAAGCTGAAGTTAAGCAATGGCCAGATATGCGTGGCCCTGTGCTTCTGCAGTCATGTGGACGGTAGGTGGTTGGTTCTACTAGTCTACTGCCTCGTAGTAGCACAGGACCTAGAAGTTGTACAGTCACCAGCAGCTTACAACCCCCTTTTCCTCTTCCCTAACCAACAAAGTACAATGGCAATAGTTGAGTGTTGTCAGAATTAGGATGCTTGACCCTCCAAATCTACACGTTCCTAATTGCTATGGCTATTTCAAGGAAGGCAAGAGGACTGATTGCAGCACATCAGTCACCAACTATTTTTATCCACCAAAGTTCGTAGGTAGTGGTCAGAAGGTGAATACTTGACCCTCTATTTACACTTTACTGTGGGCTGTATTCTATCCTCATGCAAGAGAACTCCCAGTTTTCAATTTTCTGAAGTCTTCTGAATCGTCCAAAAAAGTATAACAAGCTTACACGAAACAGTTAACCTTATTGAAGAAGTTTCTGCAACGTTTGATATCGCCATCATTGTCATCCTACTTTCGGGGGTTTTCCTTTCAAAGATCACTCTTAAGAAATACAATTTCTCCACAGACCACAAAGCCCGGTCCGTCATTACATTTAAGTGACCGGGACAGGTAATCCCGGAAAACGACCCTTTGATCCTTCCCACGACGTCATAGCCAATCCCATTTCCGTAAAACGGCTTCCCTCTGTTTATGCAATTGGAAATCTGAAGCTACTTGACATCTCGTTTCTTGTATCCAATTTTATTCTCAAACGGTTAAATCCATAGAGTTAACACTTGATTTATTTTCGAGCCATGGATTTCCATGTGTGAACCAGCAGGTCTTAACGACCCCCAAAACTTTGCCTATCACTCATATTCGTATTCTTTATAGACCTACCTAATGTCGGTAATTGAATCAAAACTATATCAGGGAACGCAGATGCGAGTAAGTATGAAAAACGAGTTTTAATAAGGAGGCCATATTTTAAAGGGTTTATTGATTCAAGGCCGATTTATCTTTAGAGATAAGAAGCTCGGACACAGGAAGTACGTTTTCAAGCTTCCTTAATTAGGTCCTTTATCTCCAGGAAGTGCTAAATCAAACCCCTTCTATCGCATTCAATTATCGGTCATTGTTGCCACCCCCTTAAAAACGTGAGGTAAAAAATAACCAAGATCCCCTTTTTGCGATTGCAGATGCGGTTCGAGAAACTTTTTTTTGGACAATGATGTAGTGGTTATTGCCAGGAGATCCTACGAAATGGAACCAGGGGGGATAAAGCTGTTATAGGAACACGTGGACAACTATGAGATTTATTGCAAATGTTGTTGAAATCGACTTACTTTAAATCCCCCCTTTACCATTGTCATGTTGAGACTTTTAATTTATACGAGATTTACGTCGGAAGTTTTGGAAAACATGTTTTTTTTAAATCCAAGACGTCAATCAAATGTTTGCTTTAATTACACGGGTGGGAGGCATGAAGGGTTGCTTCTAATTGGGCCGACGGACTTGCAAAGACTTTCACTCAAGACCGCAAAACTATAAGAGTTACAACTTGTTCAGGCCACAGGGTGGATTAAGTTAATTTGCCCAGACTTGCCTTTCTCTACTCACCTGCATAAACAGCAACCCTAACTTGTCTTGACAAGGATTCCAAACGTTCTCTTTAACTTTAGTACTTACTTACGCTATGTGAAAAAATAAACTTTCATAAAAAGTATAGGTGAACACTTATGTACGTTAAAAATCAAAAAAATTCGTTAAGCAGATGAAACTGTAGTTGATATTCAAAGGAAAGAAGCTCTTGAGGCCGGTAGCTGGGAAGCCCCAGGGTAGGGTGACCAAAAGAAATTTTTCATTTTGCTTACTCCAAGGCTTTTAAATATTTATTAGCAAATAAAAATACTAGTGGAGCATTTAAATTTTAAAATCTGGTTAGAAAAAGAGTTTTTTTTTTTTTTTTTTTTTTTTGTAAAAATAGTTTATAATGAGGTCAAAAAGGGTATTTTGTTGCCAAATAGGGTCAAATCTGGTCGAAAAGGGTCTCTTCTTGTTTGGAATCAATGGTTGGAATCAAGCTAAAAAGTATATTTTCGCGTTAAAAGGGTCAAAATCCGGCTAAAATGGGTCTCTACTTGCCAAAATGGTCAAAATCTGTCTGAAAAGGGTCTCTTCTTGACATAAATGGTTAAATGATCTATCTGAAAGGTATCTTTTCCTGTAAAAATGGTCAAAATCAGGCTGAAAAGGGTCTCTTCTTGACAAAAATGGTTAAATGATCTATCTGAAAGGTATCTTTTCCTGTAAAAATGGTCAAAATCAGGCTGAAAATGGCCTCTTCTTGTCAAGAATAGTCGGCATCTATCTGAATAGTATCTTTTCCTGCAAAAAGGTTTAAACTCTGGCTGAAAAGGGTCTTTCCTTATTAAAATCTGGCTGAAATCTCTTTTTGTCAAAAATAAGGATAAAAAGTTTTTTTTTTTTTTTTTTTTTTTTTTTTTTTTTTTTTTTTTTTTTTTCCCTTCAAAAAAGTGGTCATAGTCTAGCTGAAAAGGGCTTTTTTGGTTGAAAAAGGTTCTAAATTAGGCTGAAAAATGGCCCTTTTTTTTTTTTTTTTTTTGTCAAAAATGGGTAAAATTTAGCTGAAATGGGTCTTTTCTTTGGTATCAAAAAATTCTTAAAATCAGGCTAAAAAGGGGACCTTAGACCCTGAAACTAGAAAAAATGGTCAAAATCTAGCTAGAAAGGGTCTTTTCTTATCGAAAGAGGTTCAAAATTCGGCTAAAAAGGGTCCTTCTTTGTACAAAAGGGTCAAAATCGAACTCAAAAAGGGTCAAAATATGGCTTTTGTCTCAGAAATTCGTAAAAAAGGCCTGTACGCATAAAGTTATTGCATGTCGCGTAAAAATCTTTGAAAATGCGTAAAATCTCGCATAATACGTACTATGTCACCCTACCCCTGGGTAATAAAATATACTTATACATACCCCTAAACCGACCTCGTTTTTTTATTTAACCTTAAAATTTTTCGATTTTCGAGTAAAAAAACAACCTAAAAAAAAATAGTCAAAATCAATATTTTGAAATAAAAATCTGGAAATTTTCTGGTTATAAAAATGAAGATCCCCTCTTTAGTGATGTGGAAAAAATAGGTATTTCTATATCATTTTGACTTCAGTATTTGAATTGTTAGCTAACAAAAAATATTTAAATTTTTGCCTTAAAGGAAGAGCTTAAGGTGTCCTTTTCGTTTTCCACTCTATTAAAGATTTTCGATAATTGAGCTCAGGTGTTTTTTCCGTTAAATTAATGGCCTTTGTTTAATTTGACAAGGACCAAAAGGTGGGGGGAACCGAGAGGCTCTTTCGCATTATCCGATGCCCCAAAATGTTTGTCATTTAACTTGATAATTGACAATTTTATAGAGGGTTTCGGTCGTTAGCCTAATTATTGCTACGAGCGTTAAATCAACTTCTGAGAGCTTCCCTCGTCCCTTTATCATCATTTCAACGGTTATTATTCGAGTATCAGCCCCCAAAAACCCCCACTTCTTTCCAAAATTGCCTCGATGATTAATGACCTAGAAAGTAATAAGTAAAATACGTTTTCGGGTAAAAAATGATTTTTATCTAAATAGAAAAGGTGAGAAAAATATCTCAATAACGGATTGCAATTAGAGAGGGTGTTATCTTGGCCGAGAATGGGGTCATGGGCTATCTCCTAGTCAGGAAATTAAGAGCCGACCATCGATGGACGTTCCTTTCCTTTTCTATTTGGCTTCGGGTAATCAACGAGGACTGGAGATTACGTCTGGGATTTACAGGGTGCCCGGCCATAGATGGGCTAGGGCCTTAATTACCTGAACCCCACCCCTTTCATTCCCCATATATTCCGACCCCTCTCCTGTCATCGTAACGTATGCCCCACCATTTCAATAAAGTCAATCCGTTTTCGAATAGAGAGGGCGCATTAGGGTGGTAATTAAACAGAGCAAATTATAGGTGCAATACGGATCGATTTCAACATTTTTAAATGTTAAAAGTTTAGATTTAACAGACAACTATCACTTTGGGTTTTACGTTTAAGTTTAATTGTACAGAGGCAAATGAGGGCTTTATATTATCCGGTAAGATATGGCACTAATCTTAACCAGTCACTCAGAGCCCCCACGTCATAGCTCTTCCCTTAAGGGCTAAACTTTCTATCTATGAATCTTATGTCGGAAGTTTAAATTTTGACAAAGAGCAAATTAAAGGACCACGATTTATAATGGACTTGGATATTTTTTACTAGAAAAAATGGATTGAGTTTATTAAAAGGGAATTTTTAGCCATTAGGTGAAGTTAAGGGGTTTGAATGGCTGGGAAGGTGATCTCGAACGACCAACGGGGCTACTCTAAACCACCCGCTAAGAGCCTGCAATTCAATTAAGGAACCTTTTCCGAAGGCTCTCAGACCTCTCAATTAGCAAGAGAGTGAATACTTATTTTTACCTCGTTCTCCTTTCCTAACACACGAGGTAATGAGTAATTTGTGATGTAACGTTTTGACAAGATCGTTTGCAGTTGCCTCATTATGGTGTTTGGGTGGAAAATGGAAAAAGGGGACATACCAAAAGTGGAAAATTCCTTGAGTTAGTGGCTCTACAGAGCTCTCCACTCCTAGACCATACCCCAAAAGTAGATAGAAAACGCGGGTTCTACACCAGAGGAGGAGGAGTTAAATGAAGAGGCGAGGAGGAGGCTAACGTCAGCACTTCGCCAAGTCCAGCTCCTCATTTAAATCCTCAGGGTGGGGGAGGAAGAGGAGGAGGCGAGGAGCTGGACTTGGCGAAGTGCTGACGTCAGCCTCCTCCTCGCCTCCTCATTTAACTCCTCCTCCTCTGGAGTAGAACCCGTTTTCTACTCCCAAACCTCCCCAACCTCCACAATCACCTCTCCAACTATCTCCAACCATCCCCCAACCTCCTCTATCTCCCAGCCCTCTTCGACCATCCCCTAATCTCCTTCACCTCCCCAGCCTTTTTTTTACTATCCCCCACACCTTACCAACTTCCACCATAACCTATCCGACTCTCCTAGTTTTCAGAAGGATTTCCGTAGGGAAAAGGCTATTGAGGTGGTCATCTTGGAAGCTCCCAGACTAAATGACTTTTTTCTCCCTCATACGATGCACCACGTTGGAAATGAAGAACCCCTAATATAAAATTTTGACAAGAAAAAGCTTTTTTCTAAATTTTAGCATTCTTCCCAAGGTGGATATTCGAGGAGGAAATCTTGTGTCTGAATTTTCGGATGGGGATTAGAGGGGAGGGCGTCTTAAGCCATTTAGGATTGCACCCCTATTGTACGCCTTGGGCGCTGATCGATGAAGACGTCCACCTGATCTACCCTCCGTATCGGACATAACTCGAAAAGGGAGATTTTCAGTTAATGACCGCCCTCCTCAACCCCCAGACAATCGATTCCCAAAAGGGGAATTTATAAACAAAAAACACTTTTCCCCTGATTTTCCAAGACTGTCATTTCCATTTACCATCCCTTTTATATTTTTTACGCTATTTTCTACATTCTTTTGTGTTCAGATGGATTTTATCCGGAGTGTATCTTGTCAATGCAAAGCTGAATCAGATCGAATTGACTCTGATAGGGAAGGGAAGGGTGGAGGATGAAAAGGTGGGGAATCAAAGGGTGAACTCTATTTGGTTTCCTTTGAACTTTTGTATACCGATGAACTACTCACAAACTGCAGATAAGCTCTGTTCGTCCTCATACAAAAGCAGCCCAAATTTACCTCTTCCTGAAACATTTTATTCACATCATTCCAAAAAAGGCTTTTTTCCCTTTTCAACTCTTTTATTCTAAAATAATGACACAAAATGGGACCTTAGATAAAAACTTGGGTTGTCTATTTATTATGGAAAACGTCCGCACTGTTCCCATCTGGTGTTGATATAGGTTGTGAGAGGGTTGGAAGATGGGGAGGTCAGGTGAAATGGCTCCTACATGCGGGCATACCTGATGACCTCTTATTCCTACACGTTGGCCCCTCCAAAGTGCACCACATCATCCTCACGACCTCTTTCCCCTCAACCATTAAGGAACCTTTCACGACCACCTTTTTAAAAAAGAGGTTTTAAACGTTGCTAGGCGACTCAGGATACTAAACACGCAAAACGTACCATCGTTGCATTATAATCTAACCGAAAAAAAAATTATTAGCTTAGTCAAGGTGACAAATGCGGCTGGGTTTGATTAGGCTGGAAACTCGGGTCGGAGAGCGTGAAATTTCCCACAAGGGTTGTACCCTCCAGAGCGTATCCTTATTGCACAAGAACCCCTTTTTTCATTTTCTTATAGGTAAAAATCAACAGGTTTTTGTTATTTTTTGTGATAAATTTTTAAAGATTTCCCTTTATAAATGGGAGGTTCTGATATACGCGAGGGCTTTAGGGGTCCCTTTTCTTATATTATATTTTCGGTCCTTTTTTTTTCCCTCCCGGGGTTATTGGATAAGTTGAACGTGAGGGTCCAGATGGCTCAAAGTCCTCCTGATGGATGCCCAACTCTTAACCAGACTCTTACGAAAGAACAACAAATTGTACCATCATCTTAAACGAGTATTACTCGCCTTAATGTCATTTCTTAACCGTGATTCACATAAAAAATCATGCGATCATCGAAAAAGTTTTACTGTTCTCTTTTATCATCAATTCTCGATTAATCATTAAATATTCAATATCGATTTGAAGTGTAAACGGGAGAAAGAGACAATTTATTTCAACTATAACACTCCAGAATGAATGGTTCTTAAGTACATAAATAATTTAAAAAACATAGGTTTGGTCTTTTTGTAATTTTCTACCGAAATATCCATTTTTGGTGAAAAAGATGGGTGGTTTTCAACCAAAATCTCCATTTTTGGTGAAAAAAGATAGGTGGTTTTCTACCGAAATATGTATCCATTTTTAATGAAAAATATCGGTAGTTTTCAACCGAAATCTCCATTTTCGGTGAAAAAAGATCGGTGGTTTTCTACCGAAATATCCATTTTTGGTGAAAAATATCGGTGGTTTTCGACCAAAATCTCCATTTTTGGTGAAAAAAGATCTGTGGTGTGCAACCAAAATCTCCATTTTTGGTGAAAAAAGATCTGTGGTTTTTTACAGAAATCTCCATTTTTTTGGCTTCTAACCTCCTAAGGCCCTACCCTGGGGTGACCACATGGTACATATTGTGCGTGTTTTCACGCGTTTTTAAACACTTTTACGCAACACAAATTAACCTTACGCATTACTGGGAAGACAAAAGTCCAAAGAGAAAATCAAGCCATATTTTGGACTCAATTTGATGTGAGAAGCTCTTCATTAGCCACATTTTCATTATGGAGAGATTTCGTATGTTTTTCGGTATGTTTTATTTCGACAAGAAAGACCCTTTCCAGCCAGATTTTGAACCTTTTTCGACAAAATAGAAACTTTTTTTTACACTTTTGAGCCATATTTTGAAAGAAGAAGAAGAAGAAGAAAAAATCCGCTAAAAGACCCTATTCAGCCACACTGATATTGTCCCTTTTTGACAAGAAATTACTCTTTTCAGCCAGATTTTAAAAAGTTTTAAAGAAATGACCCTTTTTAGCCAGATTTTTACCTTTTTTTTGACAATAAATTACCTTTTTCAGCCATGTTTTGACCCTTTTGACAAAAAAAAAAAAAAAATAGCCTGCTTTCCTCCGGAAATCCGCTACAAAACCTTTTTAGAAACACTGATTTTGACCCGTTTTGACAACAAAAAAAAACACCCTTTAAGCATAATTCTGAGACCCTTTTCGACTAGAAAAGACCCTTTTCAGCCAGATTTTGACATTTTTTCACAAGAAATGACCCTTTTCAGCCAGAATTTGACCCCTTTTGACAAAAACAGACCCATTTCAGCCAGATTTTGACCCCTTTTCAGCCACACTTCAAATGTTTTACTATGCGCAGATTAGAATTACATTGGTTTCCGCGAAATGAAAACTATCAATACGTCACAGAATATGAAAGAGGAAGGGTACCTGTAGTATAAAAAATTACAAAATTATGTCGTATCTAAAAGAAAATTTAACAAGCCGGACATTTTCTTTTATATTCTTCCGTCTTGTTCGGAATTGGGTTATAAAAAGAACAATAAAGAAGCAGTTAAAGAAGTCGACGTTCTTATTCGCTATTTAAGGGTGCACTCAGTGGGTGCATTTGAGCCGGGTCATTTGGAGCAGATCCAACCTTTTTAGCCGAACGTTCTGAGGCCATTCCTTGTCAAAACGAAGACAAATTTATCTTCGTCGCCTCTTCCCGAGGATCAACGCTCGTTTTACGCGTTCAATATTCAAATTTCGTTGTCTTCTAATAATATCAAGGACCAAGCCTTAATCGAGTATAAAATTATTTAAGAAATGATACCCAACATAACAATAAAAAAATTTTGTAGGGCTGCCAGGGGGGCAAAGTTATGAAATCATTTCCAAGAATCATGTGGGTGTCGTTTTATGCACAGATTTCTAGTAGATTCAATTTATTTACTTTGAATCTTGTTTTCATCTTCAAGTTTGAGTAAAATGGGTCCTGGAAATCCTTACAAGCACCATTTTGTTAAATATTCAAACGTAATTAAAACTATTTAGAGTTAAAGACCCCGCATTTAGAGTCTGGGACTATTTTCCGCTTGGAATGGAGACCGTTGAATGAGGCTAATCTGAATTTCTCTCCTATTTACGGTGGACGTACAAAGGGCGGAGAGGTCTCCGGGACGGCTTCGGACATCCCCTCCTTTCGGCGACCCCTTTTCCGACTCCTCGGTCCCCTTAACCGTTTCATGAGAGGCCTCGGCTTGAATTTAAATCGAGTCTCCTATCAGTTCAACCGGGCACCGTTCGAGAGGGAAATCTCGAACCGAATAGAAATCGCTTTCTTTTCCTCTATTGATGTTTCTTGAATGGACCTAATCTATTCATTTTGTCTGGGAACTTCCCTAATTGTGCTTTAAGGACGGAAAAAACGGGAACTGAAAATTAACCTAAGTATTTGTCAAAATGAACATTCTAAGAGCCAATTTTTCATCAAAAACTTCACAACCAAGGTTTTAAAAGCTAAATTTTCGTCAAAAACCTCAAAATCAAGGTTCTAAGAGACTTTTTTTCGTCGTAAACCTTAAAATCAAAGTTTTAAGATACAATTTTTTGTCATAATTAAATCAACTTTTAAGAAACAATTATTTTTCGTCAAAAAACCTCAAAATTAACGTTTTAAGAGATACCTAATTTTTTTCCAAAAAACCTCAAAATAAACTTTATAAGAGACAATTTTTCGTCAAAAATCTCAAAATCAAGGTTCTAAGAGACTTTTTTTCGTCATAAACCTTAAAATCAAAGTTTTGAGATACAATTTTTTGTCATAAACATTTAAATCAACTTTTAAGAAACAATTATTTTTCGTCAAAAAACCTCAAAATTAACGTTTTAAGAGATACCTAATTTTTTCCAAAAAACCTCAAAATAAACTTTTTAAGAGACAATTTTTCATCAAGAACCAAGGGCTCTTTTTAGTCAAAAACCTTAAAATTTACATTATTTGAGAACAAATCTTCAACAAAAACCTCAAAATCAAAGTTTTAAAAATCCTTTTCGTCAAAAACCTCAAATTGAACGTTTTCAAGGGATAGTTTTCGTCAAACAAAAATCAAAGTATTAGGAGATAATTTTCGTTAAAAGAACCTGAAAATCAATGTTTGAAGAGAACATTTTTTTGTCAAAAACTTCAAAATCGACGTTTTATGAATCTTTTAAACAAAGTTTTGGCAAAACAAAATGAAACTATGAGGAGCAAAATGTAAAGAATACATAAATTAGAGAAACAAAAGTTTTCGGATTTGACATTTTGTGTAGTTTTAAGTGCATAGATTCTAGAATATGAGGTGCATAGTCACTTGAAATCAGCGGGTAAAAATGAGAATATTTAAACAAAAGAATAAATGTGTGAACATAATTTCCTTTTTATCTCTTTTTTAGCGCTTTTATCGCGATTTCCAAGTCGCATACGGAATGAATAATACGCGGATGTTTCTCGGAGGCTTTTTGTTTTGAGAAATCACCAGACATTACCACAAAATTCCAATTGCGAACGGCACGGGAGGGGACGCGTTAAAGGGTTCGGGGGTGGAAAAGAATATGAACGGGGGTGTGCGTAGGGGGGGAAGGCTTGGATTTGAAAGCGGTAAGGCAGGTGGCGTATCATTCAAAACACGTAGCGGTGTCAATCCCCCCCTTCCCGTCATCATCCCCCTTCCTTTCTTATGGTCTTATCGGCCTCTCGAGATTTAGAAGGCGGTTATCCTTTTTTATTCTCAAGGCGTTTCTACGTCGCCTCCCTTCAACAAGGAATAGTTGGGACCCCTTTTATAAACATAACCAACCCCCCTTTATTCCAAAAGCCTTCTATTTTCCAAAAATTAAATATTCAGACTTTTCTTACGTCTTACGATTGACACAAAAGTGTTTTAAAAATGGCTATAAACAGGAAATTACGTTCGCTCTATTTTTAAAATTGAATTTTAATGATTTTTAAGTATCGGAAATTAGTTTGGAATGAAATGTGCGCTAGACTGAAGGAATGGAAGACGTAATCTAGTTATTTGTGATAGACGAAGGAGACTGGGGGAGGGTTGTGTATGAAAAGGGTTGAAAATAAGGTTACTTTGTCTCACATGTCCCCTTGGCGTCTTTTAAATTCCACTCTCGTACTTATTTTACGTCTCAATTTTACGGTTTAGGATCTTCCCCCCACTTGGGTTTTAATATGTAAATCCTTAAGGAGGATCCGAGATTGCTCATAGATGGAGGGCCATTGATTGAATAGGTTTAGAAGGGAAGAAAAAGTTGTTGAGGGTGAGGGGGCAGGGAATAAGGAAAAGAAGGAATTGAAAGATACAGGAGATAGGAAGAAGACATCAATCTGGACGGATCACAAGGGTAGAGTAGGTTGTCAGTGAGATTTCACAAGATATGTCCCACGATCTATTCAATGTCTAAAATTAAATTACCTTTTAAATTGAATTTTATAGAAAATCTAAGAAAAAATAAGGATGATTAAACTAATTTATTTTGTCCAAAGATTGGGTTAAAATTGAACCACATGGTGACCTAAATGAGGTAAAAATGGTGCTACAGTGAGATTAATAAGCACAAAATGGGGTAAAAATGGCTTCATAATAGGTAAAATTGGTGCTACACAACAAAGTTTGTCCTTTTACAAAGATTTTGGGGTTTTTGGAAATAAAAGTGAAGGTCTTTTGGCGATTTTATCTATTGTTTCTTTATAAATAAAAATATTGAATTATCCCTAATTAGTGTTAAGTGGCCCAAGGTGTCGGTTCGTTAACTGTTGGGTCAGTAAGGAACCACTCAGGTTCTAAAGTTACAGCACTCGCTTCGCTATCAAATATCAACCCTTAACATTTAGCAATGTCTCTTTTTATTTCATCCGAAATAACAAAATTTCAACTTTTAGTTACGTCATAATTTTCGTTTGAACTTTCACGTATGAAAGGATGTTTTCGGATGGATTTGATTGAAGTCTACCCATACACAACTTCCTACGCTAATTGATTAGGTTAATTGACGGGGTTAATGAGACGGAGCTTTGATGTGGCTTTCATATCTCAAAGCTTATGGTGGGAGGGTGGTGGTGGGCGGGTGGAGGAGGGGAGGTCGTATTTACAAACGGGACAAACCGCGAGCTTGTTTGTTCTGAGGGAAAATTTTCGTTTAAAATTAAAACGTTATTCGTTAATCATATGTTTTATATCAATATTTCGATATGACAGACGTACAGTCCGCACCTTCGGCTACGGAAATCGCCGAATCGCCCGAAGAACTCAAAGAAAGGCTTAAGAAAGAACAAGATGGTAAACTTTTTGATGAACCTTTATATTACAAGGGAACTCGGGACAACCAGGGGAGAGTATAATGTTCATCACAACAAGGTAACTGAAGATAAAATGGGGAAAATTTCACCACAATGAATTGAAGACATCACGATGGGAACCATAAATAGGCCACCATACTGGGGTAAAATTCACAAAACTATTTAGTAAAGGGCACCACAATGGGGTGATATTCAACAAAACTGGGTAAATGGCACCACAACGGGGTAAAGAGTCCCACGAAATGAGGTAATGGGCCCCAAAATGGGGTAAATTTCCCCCTAATAGGGTAAAGTCCACCATAATGGAGAAAAGGACGCCATACTGGGGTAAAGGACACCGTACTGGGGTAAATGACACCATACTGGGGTAAAGGACACCATAATGGGGTGACTGACACCATACTGGGGTAAATGACAAAATAATGAGGTAAAGGACATCATAATGGGGAAAAGGATGCCATACTGGGGTAAATGACACCATACTGGGGTAAAGGACACCATAATGGGGTAAATGACACCATAATGGGGTAAAGGACAAAATAATGGGGCAAAGGACACCATACGGGGGCAAAGGGCACCATACTGGGGTAAATGACACCATACTGGGGTAAAGGACACCATAATGGGGTAACTGACACCATACTGGGGTAAATGACAAAATAATGAGGTAAAGGACATCATAATGGGGAAAAGGATGCCATACTGGGATAAATGACATCATCCCGGGGTAAAGGACACCATAATGGGGTAACTGACACCATACTGGGGTAAATGACAAAATAATGAGGTAAAGGACATTATAATGGGGAAAAGGATGCCTTACTGGGGTAAATGACACCATACTGGGGTAAAGGACACCATAATGGGGTAAAGGACACCATACTGGGGTAAAGGGCACCATACTGGGGTAAAGGACACCATAATGGGGTAACTGACACCATACTGGGGTAAATGACAAAATAATGAGGTAAAGGACATCATAATGGGGAAAAGGATGCCATACTGGGATAAATGACATCATCCCGGGGTAAAGGACACCATAATGGGGTAACTGACACCATACTGGGGTAAATGACAAAATAATGAGGTAAAGGACATTATAATGGGGAAAAGGATGCCTTACTGGGGTAAATGACACCATACTGGGGTAAAGGACACCATAATGGGGAAAAGGACACCATAATGGGGTAAATGACACCATAATGGGGTAAATGACACCATAATGGGGTAAAGGACACCATAATGGGGCAAAGGGCACCATACTGGGGTAAAGGGCACCATAATTTGGTAAAGGACAAAATAATGGGGTAAAGGACACCATACTGGGGTAAAGGACACCATAATGGGGTAATGGACAAAATAATGGGGCAAAGGACACCATACTGGGGCAAAGGGCACCATACTGGGGTAAAGGACACCATAATGGGGTAAAGGACAAAATAATGGGGTAAAGGACACCATAATGGGGTAAAGGACAAAATAATGGGGTAAAGGACACCATAATGGGGTAAAGGACAAAATAATGGGGCAAAGGGCACCATACTGGGGTAAAGGACACCATAATTTGGTAAAGGACACCATAATGGGGTAAAGGACAAAATAATGGGGTAAAGGACACCATACTGGAGTAAAGTACCTCAATGCTATTGGCAAAAAGGTACCATAATGGTTCTAATAAACCAAAATGATTTAATGTTCACCATAATTCAACGCTGTGGGCTAAATTTCACCATAGCGGGGTAAAATTCACCCTAATGGGTAAAAGGCACCAAAATGTGTTAAAATTGGAATTTAAAAAATTAAAATATAATCCTCTAAGCCGAAGCCTCAGTGAGGCCGACCCCAATAACCTGCTTTCCTCCGGAAATCCGCAAAAAATCTTTACCCAATGTAAACACGATGAACAATGTACCCAGGCAATATTTTGTCAATTGTCACACTTTTCAAATTTCAAAACTAAAATATTTTTCATTTTCATACAGATTTGGAATTCAGCCAACGCATGAGACATTTAAAAAAAAGGATGGAAAGGGCAAAAAAGGAGTACGACGAGCTCAACGCGAAAATCGATAAAATGAAACGAAATTTCCGAAGGCCGATACCGAAGCCGAAAGTCGGCCCATACAAACCACTCGATCCTCCTCCTCCTGAAGT
This sequence comes from Orius laevigatus, assembly GCA_018703685.1. Taxonomy (NCBI): domain Eukaryota; kingdom Metazoa; phylum Arthropoda; class Insecta; order Hemiptera; family Anthocoridae; genus Orius; species Orius laevigatus. The sequence goes on from JAGWEN010000764.1 coordinate 38,534, forward strand.
CCGACGTAAGAGAAAACAAGCGGAAATAATCAAGAAGTCAATCGACGAAGAAGGATAAATTCATACATAAAGGTCGACTTAAATCTGAACAATGCTCGAGGAGGCTTATACCCTTCCCAAGAGTAAAGTCTAGTTACGTTGACAATCTTAACAACAGCGACGATATCTCAAATAATAATTCAAAGGATACGACAACGTTTTTCATACTTTGGGGGTGTTGAGGGTCCGACGTTGGGATTATAGGTGAACATATTGCTCTGAATAAAGGGGCGGGAAGTCTTAAGAGCATTTTTATAGCCCCTGAGAACAACAGCACTATCTTATTCATGGTTTTTACAAAATATTAGTGTTTGCTCAAGGTGAAATAAAACTTGAGAATCTAATAAGTGAAGAATTTGGGAAAGCCGCATAGTAACGATTTGGAGGGCTATCGGAATTTGGTCTCTTATGTTGTATATAGATATTGTTACCCTTCGAATTTACCCCCACCCTTGGGAAAGTGCATTCTCGTAGGGGTGTGATATGAGATTCCAGTCCCATGGCATTCCATGGTTCTACATCAGGTTATGACGTGTTTATTGTACGTGAGGGGTCCTATTCATCGAGATTTATATTTTGGTTAAACATATTAAACTTGCACGTTAAACTGAGGTTATGTTTAGTATTCCCTGTGAAGGGTTTCGGCTTTCAACAACGAAGTAACATCCCCGTTGTCCAAGTTTAGAGGCCTTCCAACTTTAGACGGGATTATCTGCGGAATACTCGAAAGGGAGGTTTTCCCCCACCGAAACCGTCCCTCCCCCTTTTCTCGCTTAAGTCCTCGGTCAATTAGTTAAGTGCCTCAATCGACGCCAACATTCGCCTCTTGAGTGGCAAGTTGCGTCTCGAGTACTTAATTGTTTAAACCACCTGCGAAATCATGACAAAAAATATTCACATATAAAAAATGTTAAAAGAACACGAGATGAAAAAACCCTGGGGCGTCCATTAGCCTAATGGTACATGGTGAACGAAATTGGAGAGGAAATCTACAATACTGAAAGGTAGGATTGCAAAGGTTCGAAAATGAGAAAGATAAACCCTCATAGTTACGCCCTTTTCTCATAGGTCGTGCCACCATCAAAGGGCATCCACTTAGAAAAAAATGAGGTGTGAAAAAAAGGGAAAAACTACGATATAAAACAATAAGTAAGGAGCATTTTGTACCATGATTCTTAAAGAGGGATTGGCGTGTTCTCGTTCTTTCGTGCCATAAATCCGTGTCAAAACCGTGCATGTTTACCCAATGAACTACAGCCCCTCCACATATTGAAACGCACTGTCATATTCAATTATTGAAGAAAATAAAAAGGCCTGGAGGGCACATTTTGGGTAAGATGTATCAAAAAGATGGTCGTTTGCTTTTGGCAAACATCATAAAAGACGAAACCCTTTTCGTTGGTCTTTTGATGATATTGAAATTAGGAATTAGTCATACTGAACGACGTTGTGGACTAGTTTCGATTGATTCTGTGCGTTCCCCTATTTAACAAGCCTCTGTCGTGGGTCCCTTGGCAATTTAGTGTGAAGTCTAAAAAGCCTTCGACGCTTTACCGCATCCGAGCTTTTCCCCTAAATCAGCTCCAGTAACACACTTCCCTCTCAGGCGTCGGATCGACTCAACCCCTCGAGACCAGGGCGATGACAACCACGAACGCCGTCCTCTTAACGCACAGAAAATACGAATAATTATCCGACATGAGGCACGAAGGAGAGAAACGACACCCTGGAGGGCTTCACGCTTCGGGGATTCATGTTAACTGCTTTGGAAAATAAAATAATGTTCGTAACGAATCAACTTTATTTCAAAATAAACTATTTGAATGGAAACCCAGAACCTCAAAACCAAGAGTTTTAGACCAATTATTTTACAACCATCTACTTGCTAGAGAAACCACAACCAAAAGAATACCCTGTTGAGCTCGTCAATTCCTCGTCATGTAATTAGAGAAACAGGTGAACGAGATTCCCTCTGTCTCTGTCTACTTACCTACCTAATTTGACTGAAATGGAGGTGTTGAATATATCAGTAGTTTTCTAAAAAGTAATACTTAATTGCTATTTCTTCACCACACCGAACATAGAGGAAAGTGGTTGAGTATGGTCGTGAGGAGTGGGGGAAGTGGAGGGAGGGTGATTAGATGGGGTAAGTTGATGGAGGGTATTAGATGAATTCAGGGCTCTACATAGCCATCTAGGAACACAAAATGCACCATCCCTTCTTACTTCACCTTCTCCCACTTAACTACATTCTCAATATAATATGCCCAAATTGGTCCAAATGAGCATTCCTCAGCAGTTCGCTGCTCCTTTCCTCCTCCTCCTCCTCCTCCATGTCCTTCTACTCCTCCTCCTCCGTCTACTCCTACTCCTACTCCTACTCCTACTCCTACTCCTACTCCTACTCCTACTCCTACTCCTACTCCTACTCCTACTCCTACTCCTACTCCTACTCCTACTCCTCCTACTCCTACTCCTACTCCTACTCTCTCCTACTCCTACTCCTACTCCTACTCCTACTCCTACTCCTACTCCTACTCCTACTCCTACTCCTACTCCTACTCCTACTCCTACTCCTACTCCTACTCCTACTCCTACTCCTACTCCTACTCCTACTCCTACTCCTACTCCTACTCCTACTCCTACTCCTACTCCTACTCCTACTTCTACTCCACCCTCCATCTAATTATGGAGTTGTTAAGTGGAAGAAGGTTGGGATGGTGCATTTGGTGTTTCTAGGGGGCATTATAAAGCCCTGAATTAAACTAAGATATTCCTAGCTTTTTCTTCATTACGAAGTTGGGTTTAGTTCAAAATATCGAGAAACTTTATACAGGCAACTTATTTAATCTAGTACGGGAAAAATTAATAATAACTCTCCTCCCTTTTTAGAAGAGATTAGCCCTCTTAAAGTTCCCAGAAAGGATTTCCTTTGAAAAACTATCTTTTCTACTTTGTAATTAAACTACTGAGTCACAAAGCGAACGCTATATTAAAATACACCCTTCATTAGCCATCCCCTCCAATATTTGAGATTCGACCATTGAAACGTACTCGATTAGTATCTATGAAATTTTAATGTTTAAACACTTAATCAATGCATCAGGACGTCGAGGTCAAAAGTTCATTGTCATGGAAACCGTTTTTGAACAAAATAAAGGATTAAGGCCGCAATATTTGAAAAGATCCAATTTATATTAATAGGAGGATTTTGGGATCGAGCTGTATCCGATCGAATGTTTAAGTGAGATATCATAACAAAGGTAATAAACCCCCAGGGGTCGCTAATATGGTCGGCTAATCTCTTATCAGCTTAGAACAAGAGAATACACGATACTGAATTATTTTGATCGAATTAATCAAGGGGATATAATTCTCTCCTTTTTTCCCTCTTCTGGAAAAAAAACTCTTGCGGATGACGTTCCAATCCTCGAACTAATAGGAAGGCCGGAGGCTAAATGAATTAACTTCCCCTTTGAACTGCCCTTTCTAATTGAACCTCAAAAACTCCCCCGGAATATGGGAAACGTTTGAGCAAAGAAAATTAAAAAGAGACAAAATATCGAGTTTCTGGGATAATGAGAGGCACTAATGATGACGGTCATTCTAGACTGTTTGAAAAAAGGCCTGAGAGGGGGTCCTTTTGTTCTTAAGGGTAAAAGAACAAAACTCTCACGTACGTAAGGGGGTAACGAGTTATTGGACCGCTGCCGGAGATTGGTGATGAGTCAGCCCCCCACCGACTTGTGCATCGCTAATTGATCGCAGAGCGACGAACGGTGATTGCCACTTTCTCTTCACATCTGTGACACGACGGGAAATTCGAATCCAGTTTCAATGCGACGCTCGTTAACTCCTAATGCCTCCCCAAGCTGAATCTAATAAAGAGTTAAACGCCGAGAATTAGAATGTGGGAGCTTTTTAAACTCGAATTTGCATCAAACTACCCTCGAATCATCAAAATGTTTCAGAACCATTCAAAATAGCAACTCTTGGGGAGATACTATGAACAGATAGAATAACTCTTTCAAAAAGTCAAAAATAAGACTTTTGATGGAATCCAAAAATTGAAATTTTTTGGTCAAAAAAGTGAAAAAACCGTCGAAAATAAAATATTTTTATTTTCCTAAATTGACCTCAGATTCCACTTCTGGACCTTTGGAATTGTCAAAAATCATAGCTTTTGTCCGATGGCAAGAATCCCTTGCTTCCTTGTTGAAGGAATAGAAAAACCGTTAGTTTAGATTAAAAAGCTGTTAAAAATCAATGAAGAGGTCATTTATAGGTTGTCAATTTTTTAAGCTTTCAAAGGACACAGAATTCGTGCCCTCATAGGAAGGGTTGAGAGGGTACCATCATCGTTCATCTGGGTTCACCCATAGAATCGAACGTCAGATCATACGAAAATTATTATTCCATAAACAATAGACAAACTGAAACGACGCCTTCCGACAATCCCAGTTCTTCTCCACTAAATTATAATCGGCCATTATTCCGTGTGGGATGCGACAAAACGCGTGACCCCCACTAATTCCCAAAGCGGGGGAAAGGGAGATAAAGAGATAATTTGTCCTATTGACTCCGGGACCCCTTTTCTACAATTCCCAAACTCCCAAACGTCTTCGTCCCATTAGATACCACGTCTCGGACGGTTTCCAAGGCCCCTCGTTAAATTCCGTCGAAAATCAATTTCACACGTAATCCAACCCCAGCCACCCTTTTGTTCCCAAGTTGTTGTCAAAGAGGTGTACTCAGCGTATGTCAACTAAAACCGAAATTGAAACTCGGAGTTAACCAACTTTCTCTTAATCTATTGACAATGAGACTTGAGAATAATCCGATTAATTCTTGAGGAAAACGCGTTTAGTTTGAAATAGGATCCACGTGGAAGATCCAAAATGCAGGTACAATTGTACTTATCAACAAAAAAATTTCTATAGGTTCGTTTGAACGGAGCCAATTTGCCTAACGACTCGAAAAAAGCGAAGAATAGATGAAAAAATATTCCAATTGTCCCTATGCAACGGGATGAATAAAAATGCTGGCATTAAAATGCTTTCCGCTATCTTGATTTGGAATATTTCAAGTTACGATCTATTTTCTAAATTCGGTATCGATCCTTGTCCGGATGATTTGAGCATTCGGACTGATTGGCTTCGTGAGTTTTTCTTCTTTTCCCTTCTTTAGGAAGAAATGCCATGTGCATGTCAAATCACGGGGGTGCAGGTGTTTCAAGAAACGTCTCAAATTGGGGCTGCACTCCCCCTTTAGAGAGTTTATTGAAAATCACAAATCATCCGAGTTCTTGATTTGTTCCCGAACAATATAAAGTTACGTTTTAAGATATCGGGAAGGTTGGTTCGACAGTTTTTGCTGGCAAGAATGTCACTTCACCACCATTTGCACGACATACAGGGCGGGCATTAGACGTCTAATATGTACTAGGAACCATCCAGAGAGGCCATTGGCAAGATATTTTACTATATAAAAGTCCCGAATTTTTGGTTTTAATAATAACCAAATTGGTACAGCATGTTGGTTTCCTGGATATGCAGATCGTGTAAGATTTTTAAATTCTAATTTGAAAGTTGTCTTGGCAAAATGCTCTGCTTTTGACAATCGCTGAGTCAGAGAAGTCCCCATCCTCTCCCCTTTAGGACACGCGACCTTCTCTTCGCCCGACCTATTCAATATTTGATTTATTGCCGGATCAAGTGCAACTTTGTCAAGGGCTGTTGTCGCCACCGCGGGGTTCTCAAGCGATAATTGAAAGGGAGACTTGCGAACTGGAAGAAAAAGAAAACTCGATTTAAACCCAAAAACACATTTTAATCAACGTCGAAATGTTCGTGATTAGTGATCTAGGGCTGACAAGGCAAACACAATAATGCCCTCTTGACTACGTGTACGGCATAAGCCACTCGAAAAGCCAATAGAACGTCAAATAAAAGCCCCACACTGATACATGCAAATCGTCTTAAGATTATTAACGACTTCATTAATTTTAAATTAAATTCCTGACCCAAATAATCCGTTTTACATGATTTTTAAAACGCGAGTCACGTTTGCGGCGAATGAAGCCAGGAGGTTCCCGAAATATGGTACGAATGGACAACAAGTGGGCTAATCGGAGCGTATGACGAGCATGCAAACTGACGTGACCCAGGACTTTTCACGCGAACACTTGTTCGGAAGCCTTTGTCATGTGTATGGCATCCCACTTTACATCAACTCTGTCATTTTTTGTAAATACGTTTTTTTCTAACGGATAAATGCTTTTCGAAGTGTGTTAGCTAATGATTTGTTTAGAGGAAGGAGGTAAGAGGTGCTTGTGCGACAACCCTTTTACGTCGTCGCTTTTGAGTGACGTACCTTTGATTTCCCACGAGACTCCGTTTTGTGACTCTTGAACGTTCGCAATCTCTAAACTGAAATCTTACGTCCGGCATCCCCCCTCCGCTCCTTCAAACTCCATGATCCCTATCAAGGGAAACTTTTGTTCTGAAATAATTTGAAAGCTAAGTGCCAGAAATAATCGAGAAACAAAGCTTCACCACCATTGCCCTCCGGAAACCATCAGTCTTTGTCATTACTTAAGTACGCCTCTTTGATTAATCATAAAGTTCAAAAGTTACGCAATTAGGCGAGCTATTAGTAAACAACGTTTTCCAAAATTTAATCTTTTTTTCCTCGGTGGTTTTTCTTCTAAATTAAATCTTATTAAATAAAAAAAGCTTTTGGTCTGCTCACTGACCTTTTCATAAATTTATTGCGTCTTGAGGGGGAAGACACCGCTTCTTAGGAATTTTAATATAACTATAAAGCAAAAAGAGGGGCGTTATATTACGCTAAGGTATTGACATCGGCTTGCTTTAGTGATTTATAGGATAGCCCCTCGGCGATAACACATTTATTTTTAAGCCGGAAAAAAAAATTGTTAAAAAAATTTATAAATTGATTTCTTATTGTTATCTCGATTTGTCCCACATAAGAAAAATGACGTTTCCTTTGACGTCATCTTGAGACTTTCTTTCCACATTAAAACTCTTTTTTAGGCTGGTTATATACTACATATCAATCACTTTTAACTTATTTAAGCATATCGAAGAGCATTTTTAGGTATCTTTTCGTTGTTTTTAAACGGACAAACAGTCGTTTTCCTCAGTTTTGTTGTCTTTTTTGGAAAAAAAAATCGTTTCACCCCTTTTAAGGAATATACAGTCGTTTTGTCCCTGGGCCACAAAATGTCGTTTTCTCCTCTTTTCTCTAGTTTTTTGTATGGCTAAACAGTCATGTATGCCCAGTTTTTATTGCTTTTGGTCCAGAAAAAATCACGCTTACCCAGTAGTCTTCTTTTCAAGTTTTCATTGCTTTTAGACTAGAAAAAGTGTTTTTTAGCAGAATTTTCATTAGTTTTGGATGAGAAATAGACATGTTTGAACTGTTTTCATTCATTTTGTACAAAAAAACAGTCGTGTTTGCCTAGTATGAGTGGTTTTGGGCGAGAATCTGTCGTGTTTGCACATTTTTCAATCATTTCATACGAAAAAACAGTCGTGTTTGCACGATTTTCATTGGTTTTTGACGAGGAACAGTCGTGTTTGCCCAGTTTTTAATGATTTTGGACGAGAATCTGTCGTGTTTGCCCAGTTTTAACTCATTTGGGACGAAAAACAGTTGTGTTTGCACGATTTCCATTGGTTTTGGACGAGAATCTGTCGTGTTTGCACATTTTTCACTCATTTTTTACGAAAAAACAGTCGTGTTTGCACGATTTTCATTGGCTTTTGACGAGGAACAGTCGTATCTGCCCAGTTTTTAGTGATTTTGGACGAGAATTTGTCGTGTTTGCCCAGTTTTAACTCATTTGGGATGAAAAACAGTTGTGTTTGCACGATTTTCATTGGTTTTTGACGAGAAACAGTCGTGTTTGTACATTTTTCACTCATTTTGAACGAGGAACAACCGTGTTTGCCCAATTTTCATTGCTTTTGGACGAGAAACTATCGTGTTTGCCGAATTTTCACTTTTTTAAGCCCAAACTTTAGTAGCTTTATATGGTGGCCCTCTGATGACACGTTAAACCGGAAAAAACGGTTTTAAATTTTTCATAAATTGATTTCTCATTCTTATCTCGATTTGTCCCCCATCAGAACTTAAATGACGTATAAACCCGGTGACGTCAACCCATTAACTTTTATAAAACCATTATCGGCCTAGGACAAACGCTCGGAAAATGCCAAGGACCCTAAAAAAAGCTCTTCGCTCAATTAAACTATCTAAAAATAAACTTTTAGGGGTTAGTGGATTGAGAAGGCTCAAGTGGTATTTTAATGTTTATATGTGAAATGGTTAAACAAAACGGAAGATAAAGCCATTGGGAAGGCGGAAGAGTGCTACAATGGACGCGTGCTTCTCTCGTGACTCGAAAGCGTTCCTGGTCCCGATCTTTTGTCCCTGATGAAGAGTCCTAATTGTAATTTATGTCTTACGAAAAATCGATCGACCTAAAAACGTTTGGGGAAATTTGTGCTTGAGCTAAAGGCGAAGCAGTTAACTCGGGCGTTAATGAACTGCACGTGAGATATGTGAGCTTTGTCTCTTCTCCTCATTAAGAAGGTCGCCATTAGCAAAACCGTCAACACCAGCCTTGATGCAAATTACCATTATTTATAGTCTCAGGTAAACCATTTTTTCAGTGTGGAGAAGAAAAATTAATACTCGGCTTTAAAGAAAGTGCTTGGAAAATTAAGAACAAATAGTCAAATTGTCCCCTGACAATTGGAGGTCACGCTGAGTGGGGTCGGTGATCAGGCCAAAATTTTTTGTGGTGATTCCAAATCGAAAAATCGTTGACGAGCATTTTAGCGGATTTCCTTGGTCCTCTTGAAGTCAAAATACGAATTTTTCAAAATCGACAAACAGGCCATTGATTTCTATGTAAAATGGCACGAGGAATCCGATGGCATCAATTAAAAAATTCTAGAACCAATATTTTTCGAGTAATCGCTAAAAAACCGCTTTTGGAACGAAGTAAACTACCCCAGGAAAAATTTTTTCGTCAAAAACTACATTATATTCGTACTCAGCACTCCCAAAAACCTAGAGATATTAAATTTTATCAAGGAATAACTAAGGAAAAAACAAATTTATTTTTTAATCTTGATAAAATTTAATATCTGTAAGTTTTTTGGGGTGCTGAGTACAAATATAATGTGGTTTTTGACGAAAAATATTTTTCTAGGGTAGTTTATTTAGTTCCAAAAGCGGTTTTTCAGCAATAACTCGGAAAATATTGCTCCTAGAATTTTTTAATTGATACCATCGGATTTCTCGTGCAATTTTACATAAAAATCAATAGCCTGATTGTCGATTTTGAAAAATTCGAAATTTGACTTTGATGCAGTATCACCAAAAAAATTTTTGGCCTCGACGACCGTGACCTCCCCTTGTGAGTAAAACCTCATTTGCTTGGGTTTTCTATCTTAACCCGTCTTCAAGTTATGATTTTTTAAATATTTTTTTTCATAATGGTGGTTTTTGGACAACTTTCTAAGATGTCATGTAGAATGTCATGACTCATGAGAAAGAAACTCAAATGGAAGAAATAAGAAAAAAGTATAAATCAATATCGTATTGACGTACAATTTGCTAATGTAAGGAATGTTTTCAAGGGGGAAAAGACTTTGTGTCAACTGTTTGGCATCTATGAATTTTTAACACTTTTCTAATTGTTTTTTTCGTCGTTTTTTGAAGTTGATCGGTGGCGGAAATAAACCGTAAAGTCCTCCCCTGAGGGATACAAAAATTTCAGCCTTTTAAGTGAATTAGATTCGGTGAGCGGGCGACTTTGCCGAGGGGACGGAATCGGTCATAACTGAAAGGGTCCGATTGAAAATTGTCCCCTTATCTCACCCCTTGCCTATTTATTGCCCCAGATTCGAGATACAGAAACTATAAATCGTTCATTTAAAAAAATCACCAAATTTCAAATTTTTTCGACCACACACGTGCAAGACTCCCCCTTTTCTCGACTCCAGCAATAATGTAATTACTTGAAACTTATAATTGTCTGGAAGTGATAAGAAGGCTAATTAGAAGCGAAACTTAGGATTGTCTCAGATCGTTTTAGCCTGATAGGTGCGCAACATATTAACTTATATAAGTTATACAAGTTTTCAGACTATTAAATCATGCTAAACTGCATTATCTTAGTGCAATTTAACTTTTAACTTGAGAACAGTTTATAGGTAATGTTGATCAAGATCCTTTTTGTCCCCTACAAGTCGCTAACGATGTTTGAATAGTGGCAGACGTTTTGGATTACTGATCCGATTTCGAACTTTTTCCCACGCAATGGCGAAACGATATCCCAAATTAAGGCTCTATATCAGAAGGTTTAGTGAAAAGGGGGGAAAAAAAGATTCAGTGAGCAATATGTGCTTGGTCAGCCACCACGGCTCAATAATCCACGGGATACAACAATGACAATCCGATTGGTTACCGAAGCGGATTCTGGCAGACGTTACGACCCCGTTTTTAACATCAGAAGTTATAGCCGCCAGTAAATGCCTTCGGAAATGGATGAGCCTGATCGATTCTAATGCTTAAGACCTTCCAATATGTGGATTAATTCTAGCGATAATTTACGAGTTTTATGTTAATGGTTACGATATCTGGAAAGGGGTTCTTAGGCTTTCTATCAGGGGCCTGCGGTTGATGTAATGATACCAACAAATCAGTTTCCAGAAATGTCTATTCCTATGCAAATCAAGTTTCTGAGGTCCCATTAGGCCAATTCAGATAAAGGGGGATCCTCTCAATCTTATGCATTAATTAAACGGATCAATTAATTTAGAATGAAAAAAAGTCGTGTTTTGAAGATTTTATTTATTAGAGGCGGAAGAAAAAAATAAAAGAGGTCCTAAAAAGCACTTAGAGACTCCCCCCGAAAGGCGAAGCGCCTTTAAAAGTCTTGTCTTTGCCTAATAGAGACCGATGTTTGGCTATTTGGATCTTTTCCAAGTGTTTGTCGTCTGGATCGTCTGATAAACGTTCCTCGGGAGCAACACGAGGCCGGAGGAGTTTCCCACAAAACGGAAAAACCTCACTCAGATAAATATCTCTCAGTCTACACGAGGGCGGTCGGATATAACGTTTCATATTTCCTTTTCCCCTTAAACGAAACCATTTGTCGGAAAGAGGAGAAAAATGCTTCTCCAACCCCTGTGGTTTTTCCTAGAAACTTTGTTTTACTAATAAAAAAAGCATTTCAACTTTTATTCATTATGGCACCAAAAACGAAGGGTCAGGGAAAAAAAAGGATGAAAGTCACTTTTTCGTTGATTTTGAGATATTAGGGGCTATGAAGGAGTAGTATCATCTGGTAGAACAACAACATGGGGAAAACGATGAAAATCGTCCGAAATGTGCATGAAAAGATTTGGAAAAATAGACATTACAAAAGATAGAGTCTTTTATTGTCAAAAATGGTTCAAAATAATAGTGAAAATTGTCTTTTCATATCAATAAAGGTTCGAAATAATATAGAAAAGGGTCTTTTATTGTCAAAAACGGTTCCAAATAATAGTGAAAAGGGTCTTTACTTGTCAAAAAGTGTAAAAAACTAGCTAAAAAGGGTCTTTTATTGTCAAAAAAGGTTCAAAATAATAGTGAAAAGGGTCTTTTCTTTTCAAAAAGCGTCAAAATCTAGGTAAAAAGGGTCTTTTTTTGTAAAACAGGGTCAAAATAATAGTGAAAAGGGTCTTCTCTTGTCGAAAAGGATCAAAATCGAGATGAAAAGGGTCTTTTATTGTCAAAAAGAGTACCAAATGATGGTGGAAAGGTTCTTTTTTGTTGTCAAAAAGGGTCAAAATCTAGCTAAAAAGAGTCTTTTTTCATCAAAAAAGGTTCAAAATTATAGAGAAAAGGGTCTTTTATTTTCAAAAAGGGTTCCAAATAATAGTGAAAAGGGTATTTTCTTGTCAAAAAGGGTCGAATTCTAGCTAAAAAAAGGTCATTTTATATTAAAAAAGTTTCAAAATAATTGTGAAAAGGGTCTTTACTTGTCAAAAAGTGTAAAAAACTAGCTAAAAAAATGGTCTTTTATTGTCAAAAAAGGTTCAAAATAATAGTGAAAAGGGTCTTTTCTTTTCAAAAAGCGTCAAAATCTAGGTAAAAAGGGTCTTTTTTTTTGTAAAAAAGGGTCAAAATAATAGTGAAAAGGGTCTCCTCTTGTCGAAAAGGATCAAAATCGAGATGAAAAGGGTCTTTTATTGTCAAAAAGGGTACCAAATAATAGTGGAAAGGGTCTTTTTTGTTGTCAAAAAGGATCAAAATCTAGCTAAAAAGGGTCATTTTATATCAAAAAAGTTTCAAAATAATTGTGAAAAGGGTCTTTTTTGTTGTCAAAAAGGGTCAAAATCTAGCTAAAAAGAGTCTTTTTTCATCAAAAAAGGTTCAAAATTATAGAGAAAAGGGTCTTTTATTTTCAAAAAGGGTTCCAAATAATAGTGAAAAGGGTATTTTCTTGTCAAAAAGGGTCGAATTCTAGCTAAAAAAAGGTCATTTTATATTAAAAAAGTTTCAAAATAATTGTGAAAAGGGTCTTTACTTGTCAAAAAGGGTTCAAAATAATAGTGAAAAGGGTATTTTCTTGCCAAAAAGGGTCAAAATCTATCTTAAAAGGATCTTTTTATTAAAAAAAATTTTAAAATAATCTTTTTTTTTTTTTGTCAAAAAGGTCAAAATTTAGCTAAAAGGGGTCATTTTATATTAAAATACCTAAAAATGGTTCCAAACAATGTTCAAAAGGGTCTTTTGTCAGAAAGGATCAAAATCTAGCTATTGTCCTGTTTGACTAATACTGTGAGAAGTTCAAAACACCTTACCCCCTCCCCCCCACACCATCGCCTAAATAGCCCCGCCCCCATCATCCCTAACCCGAATAGGTATGTTCAAGTAGCCCACATAACTAAACCCTCGACCAAACTGTTTTAAGGTCACTTTTAGGTAAATTTTAGGTCACTTAGGACACTTTTCACTATAATGCTGAAAAGTTTTGATTAATCCAGTATAGATCCACTATAGATTACAATTTATTTCCACCACCTTCGTTTTCGTAAGTGGAGAAAAAGCAAATTTTAAAAATTCTAAAAAATTCATCTTAACTACACAAAAACAACTTCCTTCCCCCTAAAAAAACAAGTCTTATTAGCAAATTGTACGTCAATAGGATATCGATTTACCCTTTTTTCTTCTATCTTCCATTCGAGTTTATTTCACGCGACATTCCATAACAAGGGAAAACAAAGGCTGCGTCAACTCTTTCGCCTTATGAAGTTGTTACTGATCGTCAAAACACGATAAGATAGCTAAAGTATTTGCTTTGTTCTATGAGCTCAAAACACGCTTCTCAATATATATAAAATGACTTAACCCAGTTTATTTTTGCACTATTTAAAATTAGCTTTGACTTCTAAAGGGTCTAAACAAACATAATAGGATATCGATGGAAATTTACATAGAGAACATGCTGAAGCTCTGATTCATGCTTCTTTTGTTAGTTTTAAGTTTTTTTCTTGATGAATGGGCCGGGGGGCCCCAATGGGGAAAACAGGGATTTGATTAGTGGGTATTACTCACCCCTTTAAACGACCCTTTGACCTCCAACACTTTTAATATTTAAACTAAGGCTCCACTGACACAGAATGGCCCTCGACCATCTAAACCTATTGAAAAGGTTTGATATTATGTAAATAAAAGCTTTTAATTAAAATGTTTTGGATGTTTGGGAGGGAATGCAAGCTAATAAGGGGATATCTTGCAAGGGTAGTCAAAATTGCATCGAAAGGAAGGGATCTGAGGTCAACGTTTAGGCGATTTAGCCTTCCCTTAATTAAATAGCTATGAAGATTAACTGTAGCCCTCTTGTCACTGGTTAGCCCGATCCAGGGCTTTACTATAAACTTGTACGAGCTAACCCTTTGGTCCGTATTAAACTCTCGTGTGTGATTCAGAGATAGCACTTGGCTTGCGGTCAAAGTTACGCTACGCAAGTTTACCTGCGGTTTTCGCTAATACCCTCTGGAACCCAACATAACTAATTATCATCAATCAAACATTTTTAAATTAAATTTTTCCAAAATGGAGCATTAATTACTCAGAAGCTAAGGCTTAAACTGGACTTTGATCAAGAACTTTTGTTCGTTGAATTAATAAACAGCCTAAGGAGAATATAGGGAACATCATTAAACCAAGTTTATTAATTAGGGACGTAATAACAACGGATTCCTCACGTCTATTCCAATAATTCGTCACCAAATTGAGAAATTCCAGATTGTTTGCCCATGTCATCCCCTAGTAATACTCGTGGTATGCACAGGAAGGTAACAAATTGCACCTTTCACGAGACAAGGAGGACACCGGAATTTCATTTCCTTCCCTTCTATTTTCGTTAGAATAATCCTTTTCTTAAAACATCCTGAAAATTCCTTGTGAAATTTGTTTTTTATGATGCTTATGAAGATCAAAGGGATGATGTTATCGATGGTCGTTATTGGAAAAAGGTTTAAGGATTACATGGGATGCGCTGGAAGATAATCAAGCGACGTTTTGTAATAATGAGTCATATGGGTGAAAAAAAGGTCACGTGCTGATAGCAATCTGCCAGAATTATTCCCTAAGGGAGGCTATTAAATTCCTGAAAATTTAGATAACGCTCGGGATAACATGAGATGCTTTTGTTAGCCTCCCTCGTAGCTTGTAGATGCAGGGCCTTTTTAAGAGGGGCCAGGTGTCGTCGACAAAAAGGGGCGTAATTGCGTGGTTTCGACACATCCTTGTTTTTAATCAAAACATCTGCACTTTTGGGGGGAAATCGTTGATTTCGTCGAGTTTTTGTTGGATGTTAAAATTTAAAGCTCCTTATGGTGCGAAAAAGACATTTAAAGAGAAAGGGTTGATAAAAAATGGATGGCAGATGCTACTGGGACCAGCCACTAAATCACTTCTTTTGTTCAAACGTCCCTTTTAATTGACTCGGCGGCTCTCCCTGATTTACACAATGTTTGTACACACGCACGTCACCCTTTTTTCGTATATTTCATCACTTCAAGGATTATCGTAAAAAACAGGATTGGGAAGCAAAAAAAAGAAGCTTTTAAACTGAAAAATGGCTTCCTTATGTTTCCACCTTCCTAGCGCCACTAACGGTCACCACATTTCTCAAAACAACCAACAAACATCAACACAAAACAACTCTCAAACATACCAACACAAAACATAAACCAAACATATCAACACAGAACAACTTCCAAACATATCAACAAAAAACAACCCCAAAAAATCAACACAAAACAACCCCCAAAAATCAACACAAAAAAAAACCAAAAATCAACACAAAACAACCCCCAAAAATCAACACAAAACGAACCCCAAAAATCAACACAAAACAACCCTCAAAATCCACACAAAACAACCCCCCATAAATCCACACAAAACTACCCCCAAACATCAACACAAAACTAACCCCAAATATCAACACAAAACTACCCCCAAACATATCAACACAAAACAACCGCCAAACATATCAACACAAAACAACCCCCAAACATATCAACACAAAACAACCCCCAAACATATCAACACAAAACAACCCCCAAACATATCAACACAAAACAACCCCCAAACATATCAACACAAAACAACCCCAAAACATACCAAACAACAAACAAACACCCCCAAACATATCAACACAAACAACAAAATACCACACAAAACAACCCCCAAACATATCAACACAAAACAACCCCCAAACATATCAACACAAAACAACCCCCAAACATATCAACACAAAACAACCCCCAAACATATCAACACAAAACAACCCCCAAACATACCAACACAAAACAACCCCCAAACATACCAACACAAAACAACCCCCAAACATACCAACACAAAACAACCCCCAAACATATCAACACAAAACAACCCCCAAACATATCAACACAAAACAACCCCCAAACATATCAACACAAAACAACCCCCAAACATATCAACACAAAACAACCCCCACACAACATGTCAACACAAACCACCCCAAACATATCACACATAACAACCTCAAACATATCACACACAACCCCACATATCCACACAAAACACCCCCCAAACATATCAACCAACACATCACAAAAGACCCCAAAAATATCAAACACAACCCCCAACATATCAACGACAAAACATATCAACACAAAACACCCAAAACATATCAACACACAAAACTACAAACATATCAACACAAAAAACCCCCAACATTCAACACAAAATACCACACCACAAAACACCCCCAACATACACACACAAAACATCAACACACAAGTACATCACCAAACAACAACACCACAAACAACCCCAACATACCAACACCAAACAACAAACATATCAACACAAAACAACCCCCAAACATACCACGACAAAACAACACCCCAAACATACCAACACAAACAACAAACAGACCAACACATATAAAACAACCCCCAAAGCCAGACGCAATACGATTTCGAAAAGCGTAGTAGTCGGCGTCGGCGCGCGATGGACATAGCAACGCAGTGACTACCAACACACAAATACATACAGGTAGATCAGAGTCTCTCAAGCATACCAACACATAACGTGTTTTTAACAACCTTCCCAAACATATCAACCAATCACAAACAACAAATCATGACCAACACACAAACTCAAACCCCCAAACTCAGATATCAACATCAAACCAACCCCCAAACATATCAACACAAAACGACCTCTCAATACAGCTTTCATCAACAACACGAAGAACTGACCCTCACAAACAGATCAACACAAAACGATCAAACAGAGTGTCAACACAAAACAACCCCCAAAACAGTAGTCTTAACACCAAAACAATCAAACATGTCAACACAACAACACCCCCAAAAATATGTCAACACCAAAACAAACCCCAAACATATCACACACACACCCCAAACATATCAACACAAAACAGCAAACATATCAACACCATAAACAACTCAAACGTCTCACACACAAAACAACCCCAAAACATATCAACACAAAACAACCCCAAAACATATCAACACAAAACAACCCCCAAAAATCAACACAAAACAACCCCCAACAATCAACACAAAACAACCCCCAAACATATCAACACAAAACAACCCCCAATTATATCAACACAAAACAACCCCCAACAATCACACAAACCAAACCCCCACAAAAAAACAAAAAACCAACCCCCCAACCCCCCACCCAAAAAAAAACCAAAAATATAACACAAAACAACACCCAAACATATCAACACAAACAAAACCCCAAAATTCAACACAAAACAACCCCCAAACATCAACACAAAACAACCCCAAAATATCAACACAAAACAACCCCCAAAAATATCAAACACAAAACAAACCCCCCAAACATACACACAAAACAACCGCCAAACATATCAACACAAAACAACCGCCAAACATATCAACACAAAACAACTTCCATACATCAACGCAAAATAACCCCCAAAAACATCAACACAAAACAACCACCCAAAACATCAACGCAAAACAACCCCCAAACATATCAACACAAAACAACCCCCAAACATATCAACACAAAACAACCCCCAAACATATCAACACAAAACAACCCCCAAACATATCAACACAAAACAACCCCCAAACATATCAACACAAAACAACCCCCAAACATATCAAACCACAAAAACAACCCCCCAAACATACCAACACAAAACAACCCCCAAACATCACCAACAAAAACAACCCCCAAACATACCAACACAAAACAACCCCCAAACATACCAACACAAAACAACCCCCAAACATATCAACACAAAACAACCCCCAAACATATCAACACAAAACAACCCCCAAAAATATCAACACAAACCAACCCCCAAAATATCAACACAAAACAACCCCCAAACATATCAACACAAAACAACCCCCAAACATATCAACACAAAACAACCCCCAACCATGTCAACACAAAACAACCCCCAAACATATCAAAACAACCCCCAAACATATCAAAACAAAACAGCCCCCAAACATATCAACACAAAACAACCCCCAAACGTCCACACAAAACAAGCCCCAAACGTCCTCACAAAACAACCCCGAAGCCTACTATCAATCATAATTCATAGCCAACATCATATCCGACAAAAACCACTTCTACACCACTCATAAAAGAGCAACAAAAAAAAAGTGGGCCAATAACCGAATTGAATTTTAAAAGTAGACGTTTCTTTTGTCGTTTACCCCTTAATCCATGGTAGAGAGGGAAATCCATTAATGGAGTTCGCATTATCGCCATGGAAGCCTTGTTAAATGAGGTTCAAAGCCGGATGATGACGTCTAAGTGGACAGATGTCTCGAAACGTTGGGTCCTCTCATTCCCCTCCCCCATTCCATAGATGAAAACCAACTAACATGACAAAAGCAGGTTTATCCCCTTGGATTATCGCAGATCTGACCTCCTAACCCTCCAAGCCACTCAATATTTTTTACTCAAAATAAAAGAAAAAGCGTTCATTAAGGAAAAAAAATTAAATGAAAACTTTTGCATTTTAACATTTCAGAGCAGTCAATTTTCAAAGTTTTCTTGAATTTTTTTTGTTCGTTCAAAGTTAAGACGTTAACAATAACAGCAGGATTTTCATCCGGAAAAATAGGGTAAAGAGGGGGATGAGAGAAGTTCTTAACCCGGAAAAGTGGAATACATTTATACAAGTTAAGAAATGCAGTCACATAATTAAAAAAGGCGGCTCTTTTCCCGGTTAAACAGTCTTCGCCCTTACTTTATTCATTTCTTTTCTTCTCCAACTTTCCTAAACTGCCGACAAGGGCCTCCGAGGCTACAAGCTGCTCACTATTTAAAATAGCAGGGGGAAAAATTTTTTCCCCTTTTTATTGTATGACTCTTGTTATGAGAATGGAAACAACTGTTTTAAGTTATTTTAGAAAAAGTTTTTAAAGGGATCAAACCCTTTGTACCACTTCATACATAAAAAGAACCTTATAAATAGTTAGATTTTATTTGATATACAATTTTTTTATGTCTTGAAAAAAACGTATTTGCACGAGATTTAAAAAAAGGTCTTATCGTATTCGTAATAGAC
>JAGWEN010000765.1:0-57698 GCA_018703685.1 Orius laevigatus
GCGTAGGTGCTAAATTTGCATAACCAGTCCCCCTCAAAGAAAAAAAAGGATATCATAAGAACTTCAACTCTTCCTTGTACTCCCTCACATTAGGAAAAGGTAAAAATTAAGCGTTTACAAGGTGTAGGAGCGACATAAAATATTTTGTATTCCTCCACGGCCGCGTACGTGGACTGGTTGGGAAACTGAATGAATAATTTAAAGAAGTTGTTTTTGTGCCAAAAGCTACCATATCTGAAAAGGACGGGCCTGATAATGAGATTTTCCAGAACCACTTATTGGGGCCCTTAGGAGTCCATAAAAAATACAAAGAAAGGGAGGGGTTTTCGATAAGTTGTAAAGTGCCGTCATAAACAAACATAGGGAACAAGTGGTTCGGGAAAAAAAATGAAGAAAAAACATATGTTGCCCGCTTGTAACCAACCCCTTCATCAGCTTCACCACATTTCGATAATGACTTCCAACAAAGTTCAAAGAATGAGAACGAAAAGATACTAATAACTTCGAGGTTTTTGATTCCAAGAATTTCATTAGTTGGGCTAAGAAGTAGACAAAAATATCACTTTTATTGCTACTTTAACCCTTATTATGGCGTTTTATCCCCTTTTATCGTGTTTTATACCATTCCCCCCCCCATTTAACGTGTTTTTATTCCTTTTATCGTGTTTTATCCCTTTTATATCGTGTTTTATCCCTTTTCATCGTGTTTTATCCCTTTTTTTATCGTGTTTTATCCCTTTTTTATCGTGTTTTATCCCTTTTTTATCGTGTTTTATCCCTTTTTATCGTGTTTTATCCCTTTTTATCCCTTTTTATCGTGTTTTATCCTTTTTTTATCCCTTTTTATCGTGTTTTATCCCTTTTTATCGTGTTTTATCCCTTTTTTTCCGGGTTTTATCCCTTTTTATCCCATTTTATAGTATTTTATCCCTTTTGATCGTTTTTTGTACCGTTTAATCCCTTTTTCTCGCGTTTTTTCCCTCTTTTATCGCATATTAACTATTTACATCGTGTACTATCCCTTCGTGTGGCATTTTATCCCTCTTTATCCAGTTTTATTCCATTTTTGTCGGATTTTTAACCCTCTTTATCCTGTTTTATTCCATTTTTTCGCATTTTATCGTGTTTTCAGGCACCAACAACTCGACCACGTGCTCGAAAAGCAACGAGGAAAAATCGCAAACCACTTTCTCAAAACTGCACTTATGGACCTAGGTACTCTAAGTAGAACAAATAAAAGAATGACTTTCCCAATTTGAAGAACCGCAAATAAAACAGTACTAAGCGGCAGTCGATCGTCTGTGACATCACGCTTGAAATCTCTTTTAAATAAAGCGCCAATCGAGAAAAATCCCTTCGAAAATATCGGTCAGAAATTTTTTTTTACGTTTTAAACGAGAAGCCCCGGAGGCTCTGAAGGAACAAGATATTGTCAACTGCGGTTCAGGTTACTGGCAGACGAGAGAGAAGGAAAAAAAAAGAAGAATGAAAAGGTGACCTGGACCCAGAGTACACATTCCTAAGCTCCACCCTCCATCTCAAAAAAGAATAATGGATCGTATAGGACATCGATTTTTCGAAACTGTTTATCTTTGAACGGGCATCTTTTCCTGTTTTATGACCCTTGTAAAGTCCTTTTTGAGGTCTTTAGTTTTGAAATTAGGGATTATTGTTTGTAAAATTCTTTATGGGCTGTAAAGCTTAATGGAGCCTTTTTGATCTTTCATGCTTCATCTTTAAAACGGGGCGAAGGTATTCTATTCAATCTGTGGTGAATGGACGGCGATAATCACAGACGGGAGGGAAGAAACTGGACCCTCACGATCGTGTCTAATCCAAAACGCTCCGAGCCTTCTTTTTCTTCAATGAAAGCGTTCGAATTTTTTTCCTTCATTTTTTCTTCACATTTCTAAGGTCGTAAACACCAAAAGTTATTTATTTTTTACTTCCTTAAAAGTTATAAAATAGCGTTTTATCCCTTTTTATAGTGTTTTATCCCTTTTTTTATAGTGTTTTATCCCTGTTTATCGTGTTTTATCCCTCGTCTATCGCTTATTATACCTCTTTATCGTATTTTATCCCTCGTTTTCCCCCATTTTATTGCCTTTATTCCTTCGAACATACCAAAGGGTGTAGATGGGACAGTTTTATTGTGGAAAACGGTGGAGGGATGTTTGTGGTTGGGGATGTTTTCGCAGGAGCGGCTCCAGACCAGTATTTTCTGTGACCTTTCATGTAATACAATACTCAATTGATCAACTAGACGAGTCATCGTATTAGTAGCTAAGGATCTCTAAACTTTTATTTATAGCTTTCAAATGATTCTGCACTATTGAATTGTTTAAATAAAAATTCTTTTTCTCTCTTATAACCTGAATCTAATTGTACGTCGTAAAAAAGCCTGTTTAGAAAATAAAAGAATTAAATCTTTATATAATAAATCTTAGTTAAAAAGCGTCCAATTGATGCAATTGGACTCGTTGATGCCAAATTTTGTGACGGCTACCACGGTTTTTTATCAATTTTATGTTATCTACACGTTTTTTAAGAATCGATAGTTTCGGTCTAGGTGGAATCCTACTTCAAGGACTAAATCACTCGCCCATGACAGACTCCTTAGGTTTCCCATGTTTTTCAAGTGAATGTAAATGGTTATTTTTCAATCTTAAGTGCCCTTTTTTGTCAAGATTTTAAGTAGTTCAGATTACACTTGTCCCATTTTTACTGAAAATTTGGTTATCAGTTATCACGAAAGAAAAAAAAACATAATTTCGTTTTTTTTTTCTTTCATTGTAATGCAGGAAAAATGTTTAAAATAGCTTAAGAAGTACGAAAAGTACGAAATCAACCTGAAAAAAAAGGACAAGAATGGGTTTTTTGGTTCGATAAATGCTTAAAAGTATCCCTCAATTAAGTGGAACGTTAATTGAACAATTATACAATTAGAGAAGTGAGAGAAAAACGTCGTTGTTGAATTCAAACTCGGAAATTTCAGTTCAAAACTGAAAAGCTTCGAGGTAAAAATTTCTAAATTAGTCACGTTTATATGACAAAAGGATGAAAGCATATAAAGTTTAGAATGGAACCGGCTGGGCGCAACGCGTTGATCCAAGATTAGAATTCGAGCTCTTTTCAAATTAATTTCCCTGAGAATCTCTTCTTAATTTAAGGAAGGAAGAAGGAGGAGCAAACGGAAGTACGAGATAAAAAAAAAATTGAAAAAAATTCTGACGTCCCCGGTTCGCATCTGTTCAACAACAAAAGATATGAG
The DNA here is from genome assembly GCA_018703685.1 of Orius laevigatus. Taxonomy (NCBI): domain Eukaryota; kingdom Metazoa; phylum Arthropoda; class Insecta; order Hemiptera; family Anthocoridae; genus Orius; species Orius laevigatus. The sequence goes on from JAGWEN010000765.1 coordinate 3,272, forward strand.
AAGGTCTTTTGTCCGTGATTTCAGGTGTTGTTTGTTATTTCCCAAAGGAGCAGGTACATCGAAACCTCAAGTGCTCCTAACCTGTTATTTATCACATTATACAACCAATAATTCCTGTTTTATGAAGAACATAAGCCCTCGTTTTTTATATCATTCAAGGTCCAAGATGATATTCAATATTCACAATCTCGTGTTACGTTGATTTCACGGCTAAAAGAATAAAGGATTTCTTGATGTTTTCCTTTAAAAATTTAGGCTCGTGTCGAAGCCATTAGCACATGACTGGAAAGAATCCTTCGCGTGTAAGGTCCGTCATCAAAAGCAGAAGGAAAAAAGAGAAGAAAACGTACGAACGACCGCAATTACACTCGGAGAGAAGGGAGCAAAAAAAGTCTCGTTACCGAGAGAGGACTGACCGGGACATGTCAAAACCCGATAGAAAATAAGAAGTTTTATATGATGACTACCAGCAGGGTTAACATGAATTTAGTATTTCCGACGTTTTTGTGGCAAGGAGGAAGATTCGGTGTGCTCAGAAAGGTCAATCGAGTAGGAGACACCTTTTGACTTCATTTAAAACCCTAAAAAGGGAATAATTTGTCCGATACAACGCGATATAAAAGGATAGAACGTAATAAAAAGGGATATAACGCGATGAATAGGGAAAAAGGACGATAAATAGGTATAAAACGAGATTTTAAGGGGTATATCAAGATAAAATAGCATAAAACGCGATTACAAAAGGATAAAAAGAGATAGGTCGCAATAAAAAGGATACATCGCGATAAAAAGGGATACATCGCGATAAAAGGGGTATATCGCGATAAAAAGGGATACATCGCGATAAATAGGGATACATCGCGATAAAAAGGGATACATCGCGATAAAAATAGGGGATACATCGCGATAAAAAAGGGGATATATCGCGATAAAAAGGGGATAAATCGCGATAAAAAGGGATACATCGCGATAAAAAGGGATACATCGCGATAAAAAGGGATACATCGCGATAAAAAGGGATAAAACGCGATAAAAAGGGATAAAACGCGATGAATAGGGAAAAAGGACGATAAATAGGGATAAAACGAGATTTCAAGGGGTATATCAAGATAAAAAGGCATAAAACGCGATTACAAAAGGATAAAAGAGATAGGTCGCAATACAAAGGATAGATTGCAATAAAAAGGGATACATCGCGATAAAAAGGGATAAATCGCGATAAAAAGGGATAAAACGCGATAAAAAGGGATAAAACGCGATAAAAAGGGATAAAACGCGATAAAAAAGGGATAAAACGCGATAAAAAGGGATAAAAAGGTATAAAAAGGGATAAAACGCGATAAAAAGGGATAAAACGCGATAAAAAGGGATAAAACGCGATAAAAAGGGATAAAACGCGATAAAAAGGGATAAAACGCGATAAAAAGGGATAAAACGCGATAAAAAGGGATAAAACGCGATAAAAAGGGATAAAATACTATAAAAAGGGATAAATACGATAAAAAGGGATAAAACGTGATAAAAAGGGATAAAAATAGCTGATAAAAGAAAAAAGGGATAAAAACATACTGATATAAAAAGGGATAAAACATGAGGCTGTTTGCTTCAGACCCTTTTTTTCACAAAAACCTGCCAATAGCTCGATTTTTTGACGTTATAAACGAAAATAACAGCTTGATAGGCACTCTCTTTTCGATAGCAAACAAAAGTCAAAATGCTCTCAAGAACGGCTGAACCGATTGTTCACCTTAAACCCTGTTCGGAAAGCAGATTTCTCACCAAACTAATGGATTCTACATTTTGTGAAGAAGAACCTTGCAAAAGTTTTTTTTTAAGTTTCATATTCCACTATGGCAGGTAAAAAGTGCATCTGCCGAACTATCGAATTTTCGATAATCTGGAGATAGAGCCATGGGAATCACCAGTGAAGAAGGCGACAGGTGGGACTATTCGCTTATTGCACACGGCCTTCTCACGCTTCCCTTTCCACATGCGTCACAAGATTTTCGTCCCTTTTAATTTCGAAGGGCAATTGTTTCAGAAAACCCCCATCAACGCCCGCATGGTCATCAGATACTAATGGTGGCCCTTAATTCTCAAAGAAACACGATATTTTGAAACTTCGATTACCAGTTTCCTGTATATCGATGCGCAAAAGCAAATCATTCCGAAGGCTCCGCGACTCCCACGCTCGCGATAAACCTGACTCGAGGAAAGCCTCGGATTTTAAATTAGTCATTAATTCGTTCCTGGCCATTCTCATATAAAATAAGTCAATTCTTTCAATATTCATCACAAAAACCTAGATTTTTCATACGTCCTCAATTTCTCGAATTAATCTTCAGACAACAAAGGACTATAATAATTTTTCTTTAATTTATTTTCACGTAGGTGGGCTTCTCCACGCCCTACCTCAACTACAAGGACGATTATCTCAAAATACATTTTTTGTCTACTTAAAAAGATAATAATATTTGCACTTTTTTCTTATCTTAAAAAAAAATTAAAATAAAAAACTGAAGACATTTTGCAATATCGCAATAAAAGGAAGGCATGAGGGATCAAAGAATAAAAAATGCTAGCGTTTACTCTTTTTTTTTTTTCTTTTTTTCCTTGCCAGATGGCTGACGAGGTCTTTTTTTCAATATTAATTGTTCGGATTTTTTTTTCCAACTGGTACCAATGCTTAGTTTAACCCTGTGACCCTTTCTATTTAACACCCGTACGTAATTATTTCTTTTTTTGTCCTTTACCACTTTGGAAGAGAAAACATAAAGGCGAGGGTGTATCCTGTTGACCAATAGATGATCCTCTTTTTCCGTTCATAATCCTAGGGAAGAAAGGGCGTATGAGGATTAGAAGGGCTGAATACTCAGGAAATTCATTCATCTCAAAATTGGAAGCCATCTTTGCATGTTTATTACAGGAGGAAGGACGCATTGTTTAAAATCATCCAAGCCTGAAGTCAACCAAGTTTTTCTTCAAGAACCCACTATTGTAAGAAAATTCAAAAAGTTTTCGTTTCGAATTTAGACAATTGGGACGCCTTGGGTTTATTAGGGTTTGTTAAAAAGCACTGAGCTTCTGGAAGGGTCGAGGTAAATTGGAAACGTGTGGGAAATCGGTTTTTTCGGTTCGCTTTTTATTGGAAAAGAAGTATAGCGAGTGGAGGTCATGGAGAAGTATGTTGCTACCTTATGAGGGAAGAGGCCTCACTTTGTAAAAGGAGATAGACAAGTCTAAGTCCGGTTCAACGAACTGTCACCACCCCTTGGGGTGCTTTTTTGAAAAGGTTCCTCATCATCGAAACCCATTCTGCGGTTCCCTTGAAAGGATGCTACCAGAATTTGGGCGGGTAAATCGGTCTAGAATGGTCCAATTTGGCCAAAAATAGTGGACTTTTTACCACAGAAAAAGTGAGTTTAATAAATAAATTAGGGCGTCCACAAATTGGGATACTCCAAACAATGCTAAAACTAGACAAAACGGGATCAAAACTAGCTTGAAGACGTCCAATATAAAATGATTTTGTCCAATTTTCCCGAAAAACTGCCTACAAGTGGAGCCATTAGAGGACACCAACCCAATCAAGTTGATCACGAAGAAACCCAATATTTCGAGCGTTTCGACAATTGGATTGTTTATGGCCATTCGGAATGAATCATTGGCTAGATGCGAAATTATTCAATTTGTTTCTCGACAATAGGAGACCGGTACGATCCCATACAATTGTCATACAAAAGAGGATCACCTCAGTTTTAAAAAATTCGAAATTACTCTTCTCACATGTGGTTTCACCGAATGACCACATGTTCGACCACTTGCATCGCTCAAGCAAATGTTCCTTCAAGGACAAATAAACAGATTCCAATATTTTTCACCCCCAAAACGTTGATTAAAAACTCGTACCGGTTCCAAATTTGCATATTTAGACTGGACAACTTTTCGATGAGATTAATGCTTTCGTTATATCCTATTAAAATAATTACTGGTGGCTTCCCTGGGCTAATTTAAACGAAAATAACGACTCTTTTAACATGCAAACGCCTCGTTTAAAGGAATTTTTTTAGGTTAAATAATTTTCGTATCCGTTGTTTACAGATTTCAAGCAGCTCGTCCGCAGCTGCTTTTTCCTCCCAAGTGCTCCTCGTTTTTTAAAAAGAAAAAAATTCAATCTCAACAGGTCTTTCCGCTCGGAAAAATTAGATACGCCTTTTATAGCGTGGATGGAAAAAGAAAATTCGTGTGTGAATGTAAAGAACATAAAATATTCGGATTTCTATGCTTTATCAAATCGATTTCTCTAGTTAAAAGGTCGATTGTTGGATTAGATCCATTTCTAACGGGGGAGAGCCGAAAAAAACGTCGACCCTGTTCACTGAACGGAAAAATCGTTTTTGTTGCATTTAACCGACCATCCGAAAATGTGTTTATAAACATACAAATTAACGAAATGCAAACGTTTCCCTTTCGCGAAATTTTGTCCCCTCTAGAAGTCATTTCGCCAATTAATTGGGAACAATTAATGCCAGGGACTGTCTCGTAACTTAGGCAATGGAAGAGGGGAGGAGACATTTACGCTTTTTGCCAGCCTCTGGGTTTTGAGACTAAAACTTAATGTCCAGACATTAGTCCTTTAATAAAAATTGTCTCCAACCATTTAGTGCAGGTAACTACCACAAAAACAGTGCGAGAAGCCCAGTGAAGGAATGAAATATAATTAAGAGGGATAAAACTCAAAAAAGAGCGATAAAACGCTTTAAAAAAAGGGATAAAACCCGAAAAAAGGGATAAAACGCTTTTAAAAAAAGGGATAAAACCCGAAAAAAGGGATAAAACGCGATAAAAAGGGATAAAACTCTAAGGGTTTAGATCCTCCTTGAAAAACAGCGCGATTTCACGCCATTTTCTCGTGTTATTTGCTTATTTGGAGCGCATTTTACTCGAAAAACAGCTTAAAAAGTGCAAAATATGGAGAAATTTTCTTCTTAACTTGATTTGGACCCTACTTTCCTCGAAAAACAGCCTTAAAAGTGAGACCGTTCTTCATAAAACGGCAAAAAAAAATTGCAATTTCGAGCCATTTTCTTGGAGATAACTGCAAATTCTCATGATTTGGATCTTCTTTTCCTCGAAAACAGCTTCAAAGGTGCAATTTGAAGCCATTTTCTCAGAGGTATCTGCTTATTCGCTGGGCCTTATTTAACCAAAAAACAGTACGATTTCGAGCATAACTACATACTCACTTGATTAGATCCCTTTTTGACTAGTTTGGACCCTTTTTGACTACTTTGGAACCTTTTTTGATTGGTTTGGACCTCTCCTGACTGGCTAGGATCTCTTCTTGATGGTTTGGAACCCTTCTTAGCAGTCCAAAAGGGGTCCCAACAAGTACAAAATTGGTCCAAACCGGGGTGGTTCAACGAACTGTCACAATGCTCAGGATTTGGGGTGCTTTTTATTGAAAAAGAAGGTTGAAAATCCCCGAAACTCAATCTTAAGGCTGCGGTTCACCGCAAACACTAGGTCCCGACGTATCGGTTTCACGACTTTTATTGCTTTTCCACCGAAGATTCTTGAACAGGTGGGTCGAGTGATTTGAACGCATCCGGTCCTCACAGGTAGAGGAGAGACAAAAAAAATTTTTTCGCTCCCCTGGGGAGTTTTTGAGCTTGAGATGCCGGAATCGCTTCCTATTATCATATAAAAGGTTGGAGGAAATAACGGGTCATGAAGGAAATAAGGGCTACCGTTTTTTCGAACAATGAGATTGAAGATTCCCATGAGACGTCTTAAGATCCACCCTTGGCTGTCATCATCGTTTTGTCGAGCCGTTAGATCGACCAAATTGCTCTAGTCGCAAAGAGGTCTAAACCAGTCTAAAACAAGTCCAATCCACTTGAAAAAGGGTTGAACAACTAGATAAAAAAAGAAGGAGTCCAAACCAGCTAAAAAGGGCTCCAATCCACCAGTAAAAGGGTCCAAAATAATCGAAAAGGGGCCCAGTTCGTTTGAAAAAGGGTCTAAAACACTTGGAAATGGGTAAATACAAGCAAAAAAAGGCGGCCCAATCCACATGAAAACGGTCCTAGAGAATAGAAGGGGTCCAACGCAATAGAAAAGGGGTCCAAACAAGAAAATGGGGGTCCAAATCAATTGAAAGGGGGTCCAAACCAGAAATAAGGTCCAGACAACTCGAAAAAAGGGTCCTAATCAGTAAAAAAGGGCATCAAAACCACATAAAAAAGTGGTCCAAACCAGTTAAAAGAGGTCCAAACCGCTTAAAAAAGGGGTCGAAATCAGTAAAACAGGGTAGGTATCCAAACTACTTAAAAAGAGGTCCAAACCAGCTAAAAGGGGTCCAAACCACTTGAAAAAGGGTCCAAATCAGTATAAAAAAAAAGGTCCGAATCAGTAAAAAAGGATCCAAATCAGTAAAAAAGGTCCAAATCAGTAAAAAAGGGTCCAAATCAGTAAACAAGGGTCAAAATCAGTAAACAAGGGTCCAAATCAGTAAAAAAGGTCCAAATCCGTAAACAAGGGTCCAAATCAGTAAAAAAGGATTCAAATCAGTAAACAAGAGTCCAAATAAGTAAAAAAGGGTATCCAAACTACTTAAAAAAGAGGACCAAACCAGCTAAAAGAGGTCCAAACCACTTGAAAAAGGGTCCAAATCAGTAAAAAAGGGTCCAAATCAGTAAAAAAGGTCCAAATCAGTAAAAAAGGATATCCTAACTACTTAAAAAAGAAATCTAAGTAAAAGAGGACCAAACCAGCTAAAAGAGGTCCAAACCACTTGAAAAAGGGTCCAAATCAGTAAAAAAAAAGGTCCAAATCAGTAAAAAAGGGTATCCTAACTACTTAAAAAAGAGGACCAAACCAGCTAAAAGAGGTCCAAACCACTTGAAAAAGGGTCCAAATCAGTAAAAAAGGATCCAAATCAGTAAACAAGGGTCCAAATAAGTAAAAAAGGGTATCAAAACTACTTAAAAAAAGAGGACCAAACCAGCTAAAGGAGGTCCAAACCACTTGAAAAAAGGTCCAAATCAGTCTAGATACCCTTTTTGACTGATTTGGACCCTTTAAATAGTTCTGGAACCGACATGAACCAATTTAATCGCCATTTTTTGGGGGCTTAAAAAGATTCGAGGGCGAAAAGGGAATAATCTTTTTCGATTGAGTCATCGTGGACCATTGTTTTGGAAAGGAGGATGATAAACGGGCAATCGTTTATAGCGACATGAACAAAGGGGAATGATAAAAAAGGAAAACGTTAGATTAAAGGTAACCGCTTTTAATTTATTGTTTTCACTAATGGTTTATCCCTTTTTAGGCACTTTTCCAGAATCATCAGTAGAAAATCAGAAATCTGCTATTCTGAGTGTAACTTCGAAATCGAGGTTTTAAGAGTTAATTTTTCGTCGAAAAACTTCGAAATCGAGGTTCTAAGAGTTAATTTTTCGTCGAAAAACTTCGAAATCGAGGTTCTAAGAGATTATTTTTCGTCGAAAAACTTCGAAATCGAGGTTTTAAGAGTTAATTTTTCGTCGAAAACTTCGAAATCGAGGTTTTAAGAGTTAATTTTTCGTCGAAAAACTTCGAAATCGAGGTTCTAAGAGTTAATTTTTCGTCGAAAAACTTCGACATCGAGGTTCTAAGAGTTAATTTTTCGTCGAAAAACTTCGAAATCGAGGTTCTAAGAGTTAATTTTTCGTCGAAAAACTTCGAAATCGAGGTTTTAAGAGTTAATTTTTCGTCGAAAATCTTAGACATCGAGGTTTTAAGAGTTAATTTTTCGTCGAAAAACTTCGAAATCGAGGTTCTAAGAGTTAATTTTTCGTCGAAAAACTTCGAAATCGAGGTTCTAAGAGTTAATTTTTCGTCGAAAAACTTCGAAATCGAGGTTCTAAGAGTTAATTTTTCGTCAAAAACTTCGAAATCGAGGTTCTAAGAGTTAATTTCCCGTCGAAAAACTTCAAAATCGAGGTTCTAAGAGTTAATTTTTTGTCGAAAAACTTCGACATCGAGGTTCTAAGAGTTAATTTTTCGTCGAAAAACTTCGAAATCGAGGTTTTAAGAGTTAATTTCCCGTCGAAAAACTTCGAAATCGAGGTTTTAAGCGTTATTTTTTTGGTCGAGGTTTTTGGACGAAAATTAGGCTTTACTGTTGATTTTGAGGTTTTTGAAGAAAAATTGGCTCTTAAAATGTTAATTTTAAGGTTTTTGAAGAAAATTTGGCTCTTAAAACCTTGATTTTGAGATTTTCGACGAAAAAAGGCTTTTAAAACTTTTATTTTGAGGTTTATAGACAAAAATTGGGCTCTTGAAACTTTCATTTTGAGGTTTCTGACGAAAAATATCTCTTAAAACTTTGATTTCGAGATTCTTAGACGAAAATTAAGCTTTACAAATGTTGATTTTGAAAAAAGATTCGCCCTTAAAATGTCAATTTTAAGGTTTTTGACGAAAAAAGGCTCTTAAAACTTTGATTTTGAGGGTTTTTAAAGAAAAATTGGCCCTTAAAATGGCGATTTTAACGTTTTTGATGAAAATTAGCATTAAAATATGTTCAGAAAGAAAAGAAAAACTAAATTTTTGGGGAATATTTGGAGAGAGAGAGAGAAAAAAAAAAAAAGGCCGATCCGCCCCTGCTTGCTGCTGTGCTAAGGCCCATAATCCTCCAGGACCCTTTTTACGGTTAGTTTAGAAAAAATTCTGAGATAGAACTCAATTGTTCCCAGGTTTCTTCCTGGTATTGGGAAAAGATGGACGCCGATAGAACGAGAGGGGGACAAACTGCTCCCAGTGCCAATTATAGTCTTCAGGTACAGTTATTAAAAAGTCTAATCCTCCGTTCTTTTTCTTTTTTCTCCCTTTTCCTGTTTCGAAACGGAATATTATTAGAATAAAATAAAATTTTTCCTCCTAGACATCTTCAACTCAAAATTCACAATGCTAATTTTTGGCTTTTCAAAAATTTTGGCGCCATTTAGAATTTCATAATTAAAAATTAGGTGTAATCAAAATAACGTTGACATCCTTTATAAAATTTTTGAAAATGTTTCCAGGCCAAGATTTCGCAAATAAGAATTTGAAACGCAGATATAGAAGGCACTGATTCAGTTTTTCTCCGAAAAGAAAGCGATTCTGGGTAGGCGGTGTTTACTTTTCATTAGTTATGGCAATAAAACACAAAATAAATATGTTTAAGATAATGAGTTTGATTATTCTACGTTAAAATTATATATTTTTTGAGGTTTTTGAAGGATTAATACAGGAGGCCGTGGTACTACAAGTCAGAACATGTCGTGGATATTTTAGTCGTTATGCGACGCGAGTAAGGTAAAAATAAAGAAAAGCAATTTTTTTTTAAATATGCTGAGTCAACTTTTTTATGTAATTTTTTTTATGCGGCTGTTAAAAAAGTAATAAAAATTGAATTAATGAATAATTTTGTTGAAAATTTTTGGTAAATTAAGGTTGAATTTTTGTTGTTTACCTCTTTCTTCGATGCTGCCGGCTTTTAATCCTATAGTGAGGGAGAGAAAGATGAGAATTTGGGCCAATTTAGTTTCCATTTTGGTGATTCGTGACGAGAAAAAGGGGGGAGTTGTCTGGAAAAACTTAGCACATGACGAAGGTAAACGGTAAACACAAAACACCATGCACTGGACACTCTTCCCGTGAAGGACGAACGAAAACTGAATGGGGGGAGAAGCGAGAAGGAGAAGCCGGACGGGGGATGAAAGAGCCGAAGACTTCTTTCCCCCCACCATTTACGTTTCTCTGTGCCCAGCGAAACGAGCGCACCTTTTCTTATGAAAGAGACCTCTTGGCAGCCTCTTTTGGTGGATTAATGACGTAGAGGGTTTCCACTTCGGAATCCATTTAATTCCAAACCAAAATGCGGTATGGAGGAGGAACCTAAAGCGAACTTTCTCAAAAATTGGGGGCTCTCTCGCTTGGAACACTAAATAAACCCCTCTTATCAGGGGCGGACTGGGACCTTAGGGTGTGGGTGGGTTTTCAGTTAAGGGGGTGCAGAAAATTTTGACAGAAAATTGGCTCTTAGAAAAATATATTCAGCAAAAACAGAGGTTCTCAAACTTTTTCACAGTGCGCCCCCCTTTTAAACAAATTAGGTAAAACCTTCGCCCCCTAAAGTTTTGAATGTTAACTTTGAGGTTTTTGAATGAAATTTGGGTTTTTAAATGTTGATTTTGAGGTTTTTGACACAAGAAATTGCATGTAAAACGTTGATTATGAGATTTTTTGACAAAAAATTTGCTCTTATAACCATGATTTGGAGGTTTTTGACAAAAAAATTGCCAATTTAAAGTTGATTTTGAGGTTTTTTGACGAAAATTAGGCATTTGTAAATGTTGATTTTGAGGTTTTTGACGAAAATTTGGCTTTATAAATGTTGAATATGAGGTGTTTGGACGAAAATTAGGCATCATAAATGTTGGTTTTGAGGGTTTTGACTAAAATTAGGTTTTACAAATGTTGATTTTGAGGTTTTCGACGAAAATTTGGCTTTTTGAATGTTGATTTTGAGGTTTTTGTACGAAAATTTGGCTTCATAAATGTTGATTTCGAGGTTTTTTGACCAAAATTAGGCTTTTTAAATGTTGATTTTGAGGTTTTTGGACGAAAATTAGGCTTCATAAATGTTGAGTTTGAGGTTTTTTGACAAAAATTAGGCTTTACAAATGTTGATTTTGAGGTTTTTGACGAAAATTTGGCTTTTTGAATGTTGATTTTGAGGTTTTTGTATGAAAATTTGGCTTCATAAATGTTGATTTTGAGGTTTTTTGACCAAAATTAGGCTTTTTAAATGTTGATTTTGAGGTTTTTGGACGAAAATTAGGCTTCATTTATGTTTAGTTTGAGGTTTTTTGGCAAAAATTAGGCTTTACAAATGTTGATTTTGAGGTTTTTGACGAAAATTTGGCTTGTTGATTTCGAGGTTTTTTGACCAAAAATAGGCTTTTTAAATGTTGATTTTGAGGTTTTTGGACGAAAATTAGGTTTTACAAATGTTGATTTTGAGGTTTTTAACGAATTTTTGGGGATATTTGCACACACAAAAAAAATCTTGAGCTTTCCCCCCCGGGCCAGTCCGCCCCTGCCTCTTATCCGCCACCACCCTAAAACCTACTCCCGTCTATCAGTGGTGAAACTTATACATAAATCCAAGGGAAAGCCGAAAAAGCCGTGTAAAATATTTTCGTTTCAAAAAATCAAAGATGCAGAATAACATAATTTATTGAAGACATAAAGTTAGCTACAAAAGGTACATAGTTATCTTCTATTTTCCTCCTGAAGAACTTGAGGACGAGAGGCCAAGTGCTTGGCTTAACATATTTCCCATATCTTCACCAACTTGGTAGTAATTTTGAACCGCTCTTTGCTGAAAGAACATTAGTATCGCAAAGAAAATGTTTTTTTGAGTACTTGAATAAATGGCGCTGCTAGACTAAGAGATGCGGCAATATTTTGGACAAGTCTGGTCCTTTGGTCTGACGTCAAAGTCGTGTTCCAGAAATATTGAGCTTGGCTGAAGTTGTCATCTTCCGTGGTATTGTAGCTGTAAAGAATCAGTAGTGTTTGTTTAGTGAAGATTTTTCTACCTTTGGGCCAATCCTGAGACGGTGAAAGGTGCAGGTTTGCCCCAAATGTTGCCTTGGGGTCCGTTGTAGCTGTTCGGATAGTAGTTGGGCTCGCCTCCTTGGTTGTTGTCGTTTCTCGACCTTCCGTCTCTTTGCCTGTTAGCAACGGGGGGTCCTCTGTAGGGTTTGTTTATAGGGAGGATTTCGTGGTTGACGCCCAGTCTGTACATGAGAGTGTCTGTGTACGAGAATTGCCTTCCTTGGAGGATTTTGTCGGGAGATGTTTCTATTCCAGGTACCAAACGAGCTGGGTCAAATCCTACTTGTTCGACTTGTGAGAAGTAATTGGTCGGGTTTTGATTCAGCACCATTATACCAGCAGGCTGGAGTGGAAACATGCTTGTAGGCCACAGCTGTAAAAAATCAATCACTTGCACATAGTGCACAAAAATGTCTTTACTTTGGTGACATCGAATGGGTTCCAAGAAAGATTCTGCGCCTGAGACTGAGTCATAAGTTGGACGCTCACGTTCCACGAAGGATAGTTGCCATTCGCAATATTGTTGAAAAGATCGCGTGTCAAATAATCAGGATCGATACCAGCCAATTGAGTAGCAGTGTTCGGATCCATGACGTCTATGCCTTGATTCGACTAAAAAGAAAATCAAAACGTAGAAGAGTAACTATGCATACAATGAAGTAGAATTTGACCCAGGTGATTTCTCCAGAGGTGGTCGTGAAAGAGAACGTGTTGGGGCCGAATCCGTTCATTTGACGGTAGCTGGAAACAAGCCCGAGATCTGAGAAAACCATCAAGCTCATAAAGGTCGTTTCTGGCACCAGAGAGACGAAATCCCAAAACATGTTCGGATCCTGCAAAAGAGTTCAATGGCGTTCTAGTACGGCTACTCACGTGAAGATTGGTGACCGGATTACGTTTGCTGACGTGAATAAAGCTTGGGAAAAGGAGTGGATCTCGGATCCAGAAAATGGGCATGTTGAGCCCAACGACGTCCCAGTTACCATCATTAGTGTAAAACTTGACTGCGAACCCTCTGGCATCTCTGGAAAACGAAGAAAAGCGTTTTGGGAATTTCATTTCTTTCATACCTGACTGTATCTGCTGAGCCACTTTCGCCCGCCACTTGGGAAAACCTGACCGTCACCGGCGTTTGGAGGCCTACCTGCGTGAAAACGTTTGCCCTGGTGACAGCAGAGAGGTCGTTCGTCGAAACGAAATAACCCATGGCACCTAAAAACCAACCAATGACTCCACCATAGCTAGCATCACTTACCAGCTCCTTTGGCATGGACTACTCTTTCAGGTATCCTTTCTCTATCAAAATGCTGCATTTCGTTGAAGAACAAGTTATCCTGTACTAGCATCGGACCTCTCGGACCAGCAGTCATGACATCGATCACATCGTAAACTGGAGCCCCAGAGCTCAACGTGTAGTTCAGAATATTCTTAAAAAAACAAAATAAAATTCAACAAAACAACTTTGTTTTTACAGTCTGGCTTTGACGAAACTGATCCAGTTGCAACGATGCCGGATTATTCGGTCCATACCCAAGATATTCTGAAACAGAAATCAAAAAGGAGCAAATTTATGTCGGTTACCGCTTAATGATTGTGCTCGGGAAAGAGCGATGGTTGCCAAAAGGAATGAAAGCACTTTCAGACCCATGATTGACAAAGGTCGCTTGTGTTAACAGAATTTATATAGTCAGCCATAATGCAGATTTTGGTATCTATTTAAATTTTGAGGGTCAGAAAACGGTGTTTTTCTTTAAAATTATGACTTCTGCAAGGTCATTTTGGAGATATTGAAGCATAATTTCCTCTTTAGTTTATCGGAAGTTATTGACCGAGTTACTAGGGGAAAAATGCACTAAGTCGACCTTTCGTATGATGCCATGGCAATATTTATGAATATTTATCAAAAAAGTGCCCATCCTTGACCCTCCCTAACCTCTCTCAACACTCCATCACCTCCTTTACCCTCCCCCTACCTCTCCTGTGTACTCCACTACCTCCCACTACTGTCTCATCACCTCCTTTACCCTCCCCCTACCTCCCCTGTGTACTCCACTACCTCCCACTACTGTCTCATCACCTCCTTTACCCTCCCCCTACCTCCCCTGTGTACTCCACTACCTCCCACTACTGTCTCATCACATCCTTTACCCTCCCCCTACCTCCCCTGTGTACTCCACTACCTCCCACTACTGTCTCATCACCTCCTTTACCCTCCCCCTACCTCCCCTGTGTACTCCACTACCTCCCACTACTGTCTCATCACATCCTTTACCCTCCCCCTACCTCCCCTGTGTACTCCACTACCTCCCACTACTGTCTCATCACCTCCTTTACCCTCCCCCTACCTCCCCTGTGTACTCCACTACCTCCCACTACTGTCTCATCACATCCTTTACCCTCCCCCTACCTCCCCTGTGTACTCCACTACCTCCCACTACTGTCTCATCACATCCTTTACCCTCCCCCTACCTCCCCTGTGTACTCCACTACCTCCCACTACTGTCTCATCACATCCTTTACCCTCCCCCTACCTCCCACTAATGTCTCATCACCTCCCCTACCCTCTTTGACATCACCAACCTCTCCTACATCAACCTCTCCCTCACCCCACCGTGTTCTTAAAATATTGGCAACACTCAAGTTCCAACAGTCAAGTTGGCAACATTGTTGAGGTGTGGCAACACTGCTAAAAAAAGAGTACGTGCTTCCTCCACAACATGCCACAAACATGGAGGTAAAAATTTATTTATCATGCCATGGCCAGAACCTCTATGGCCAAAGCTAAGGAAAGTGAGTTGGCAACACTCCTCTTAGCCCTAACGCCCCTCCGAAATTCGAGTTTTTTAGATTCTTTGTTTCATTTCTTTAAAAATTTTGTTTTTTGAATGAAAAAAATTCCTAAAAAATCGTTATTGTTTAATTATATTCTTGTTTAAATTAAAAACCAGGCCCCCCTCCAAACACTGAGGCAAACTTGGTTATGAACCCCATTCTCAAATGAAACCTCCAACTTTTTTAACAAATCGGCGCGTAAAGCATGCATTTCGTAATTTGTTGCTCTAGACGGTTTTATTGATAAGAGACTGTTCAGTTTTATTAATTTTTATCAGTTTTAACTCAAAATGGACATCAAAATGAAAACTTCAGGTTCGTTATTGTTTTATGCTCATTTTAAATTTAAATTTTGTTTTTAGGTGTTCAAAAAAGTCCAAAACGGAAAACGATTTCCAATAATTTTAACAACTCTTTTAAAAGTCCAATCAATGGAGAGATTTCGGAGTTTAAGAAGCCATTTGATGTCAACGAATCGTTCAAATGGAAGGTCAGGTTAAGATCCAAGTATGATAAGGATTTGATCACGAAAAGGAAGAAAAAGGTACAAAGTAAGCCTCTGGCGAGTAGCAGCTTTAGGAAAGATTCACCCGAAAGTTCGACGGTTTTGGATCCTCAGTTGAGTTCGATCGGGCTTCAAGATGATGGAAATTCGGTGTCTGAACCGATAGCGAAAAGCCGATCGCCGGAAAAATCGATAGACGAGTCTCAATTTTGTCCTTTTTCTGCTTCTTCGGTGACAGATGATTCAGAACCGATTGTCAGATCGAGAAGTCCATCGATTGATTTGTCTCTATCGATCGATGAGTCTGAACCGATTACCAATGTGATCGAAATGTCTGAACCGATTACTCCTATTAAGGTTGACATTGCTAATCCGATTACAGCAATCGTAGAGCCAAAAAAATCGGTTTTTCCTCCTCTATTCATTCGTGCATCTGAGCTTATTTCATCTGATAAGTTGCCCTGCGATGACACTGAACAGATGACTAAAAGGTCCGTTGATGTCTTCGAATCCATTTCGCCAAAAACTCCTAGAAAGCATAGTACGCCAAAAAAGTCCATTGTTGGTGACTCTGATGTTTCTTCTGGAAAGCTTCAATCCCCAAAAACACCTAAAGAGCATCAAACACCAAAAAATTCCATTGGCGATGACTCCGATCAGAGTTCTTCCATAAAGCATCCATCGCCTGGTGATGTCTCCGAATCGATTATATCACCAAAAACACCTAAAAGGCGCCAAACACCAATAAAGCCCATTGGCGATGACTCTGATCAGAGTTTTTCCAGAAATCATCGATCGCCTGGCGTCAAACCTATGAAGCCAATTTCTGAACTTATTTCACCTAAAAAGCCGAAAACACCTGAAAATCCAGATACATCGGAGCCGATGACACTCCTTTCTTTCTCCGATGTTTCGAAGATAAGCCTTTCCCTTAAAAGTTATCGTCGGAAAAGTGAGACGGAAACACCCAAAAGAGAATCCAATCCTGCTGGAAAGTCAGTTGATCAGGACAGCCATGGTGAAGTCAGCGATTTATCCAAAATGGAGGAAGAAAGCCATCATAAGACTGATGAAGCGATTGAAAGTGAAGATATTTCAATTGTCGAAGAGCTATCATTAAAGAAGACTGTGTTCGATAAATCCGCAGAAACCGAAGACCCAATTGATTCACCCAAAATGAAGACTCATCCAAAGCTCTGTGATCAAAGTAAAGTTATGGACACTCTTAGTAAACCAAGAACTGCAGAAAATGATACCAAAAGCGATTCACCAAAGAAGGAAAGGCAAAATCGCCAAATCATCGAACCCAATCAAAACGAAGATAATGAAGGTATTTCCAATAAACAAAGTGAAGATATCGAAGATGCTTTTAGTGAACCAAGAAATGATGGCAGAAGGGATTCACCAAAGAAGAAAAGGCGAAATCGCCAAGCCATCAAACCTATTGACATCGAAGATAATGATGATACTTCCATTCACCCAAGTGAAGATTTTGAAGATGCTCTTAGTGGACTTGCAGAAAACCAAGACGGAAGCAATTCACCTAAAAAGAAAGGGCGAAATCGCCAAAAAATCATAGAAGCTAATCAAAGAAAAGATGATGAAGATACTTCCACCCAAGAAGATGTTCTTTGTGAACCAAGAACTGCAGAAAATGCTGTCGGAAGGGATTCACCCAAGAAGAAAAGGCGAAATCGCCAAGTTATTTCACCAAATCAAAGTAAAGATAATGAAGGTACTTCCTCTCACCATAGTGAAGATACTGAAGTTGCTCTTCGTCAACCAAGTACTGCAGAAAACGATGTCAAAAGCAATTCACCCAAGAAAAAGAGGCGAAATCGCCAAGTTATTTCACCAAATCAAAGTGAAGTTAATGAAGGTACTTCCACTCTCCATAGTGAAGATACTGAAGATGCCCTTGGTCCACCAAGAACTGCAGAAAACGAAGATAGTGAAGACACATTCACTCATCAAAGTGAAGATGCTCTAAGTCAACCAAGAACTGCAGAAAATGATGGCAGAAGGGATTCACCAAAGAAGAATAGGCGAAACCAAGTCATGGAACCAAATCAAAGTGAAGATAATGAAGGTACTTCCACTCACCGTAGTGACAATACTGAAGATGCTCTTGGTCTACCAAGAACTGCAGAAAACGATGTCAAAAGCAAATCTAAGAAGAAAAAACGAAATCGCCAAGTCATCGAACCCAATCAAAACGAAGATAATGAAGATATTTCCAATAAACAAAGTGAAGATATTGAAGATGCTTTTAGTGAACCAAGAAGTGATGGCAGAAGGGATTCACCAAAGAAGAAAAGGCGAAATCGCCAAGCCATCAAACCTATTGACATCGAAGATAATGAAGATACTTCCATTCACCAAGGTGAAGATATTGAAGATGCTCTTGGTCAACCAAGTACTGCAGAAAACGATGCCACAAGCAATTCACCCAAGAAAAAGAGGCGAAATCGCCAAGTTATTTCACCAAAGCAAAGTGAAGATAATGAAGGTACTTCCACTCTCCATAGTGAAGATAATGAAGGTACTTCCACTCTCCATAGTGAAGATACTGAAGATGCCCTTGGTCTACCAAGAACTGCAGAAAACGAAGATAGTGAAGACACTTTCACTCACCAAAGTGAAGATGCTCTAAGTCAACCAAGAACTGCAGAAAATGATGGCAGAAGGGATTCACCAAAGAAGAATAGGCGAAACCGCCAAGTCATGGAACCAAATCAAAGTGAAGATAATCAAAGTACTTCCACTCACCATAGTGACAATACTGAAGGTGCTCTTGGTCTGCCAAGATCTGCAGAAAATGATGACAAAAGCGAATCCAAGAAGAAAAGGAGAAATCGGCAAGTCATCTCACCAAATCAAAGTGACAATTATGAAGATACTTCCACTCACCATAGTGAAGATATAGATGCCCTTGGTCTACCAAGAACTGCAGAAAACGATGTCAAAAGAAAAACTAAGAAGAAAAAGCGAAATCGCCAATTCATCGAACCTAATCAAAATGAAGTCAATGAAGATACTTCCACTCACCAAAGTGAAGATATTGAAGATGTTCTTAGTCCACCAAGACCTGCAGAAAACGATGGCAGAAAGGATTCATCCAAGAAGAAAATGCGAAATCGTCAAAAAGCCAATGAACCAAACCAAGTTGAACATCTTAGTCAGCAAAAACCTGCAGAAAGTGCAGAGAGCGATTCACCTGAAAAGAATCGAAATAATCCTACTCAAAGTGAAGATGAAGGCTCAATTTCTGCAGAAAACGCAGACAAAAGTGATTCGCTCAAAAAGAGAAAGAGGAATCGCCATGCACCAAGTGAAGATATCACTCGACCAAGCCCCGCAGAAACTCCAGATCTTATCTTTTCACCCAAAAAGAAACGAAACCGTAAACATGATGAGACACTAAGTGAAGATATCAGTGTTTCACCAGACAATGAAGATTTACCCAAAAAGAAAAAGCGTCGACGATTTGACAGGACACATAGTGAAATCGAAGATTCTAGTCCAAGCCCCGCAGAAAATGAAATCACTTTGTTCAACCAAGACAGAAGCGATTCATCCCAAAAGAAGCGAAAACACATCAAACTGACTCAAAGTGAAGAAAATTCAGACATAGACAGTCCACCTCTAGAAAAAGGAAGTGATTCACCAAAAAAGCGAACCCAAATCGAAACATTTGAACCTAGAAAGAAGAAATCTCATTTTGGCATAGATAGCGATGGGAATTACTATCTAGGATCACAACACTGTAAGACCATCCAGCAACCAATTCTTTCATTCTTCTGTTTTTCAGACGCTTTCGGAACCGACCATTATTCGATGTATGTCAACTGTGGACATTATGCAGACGTTGAAGATTATCCGACGCGATGGCTTGCTGAAAATGGCTTTCAAAATTTAAATAAAAACGTCATTGAAGAAATAAAACAGTTTTTAGAATTAGACAAAAAACTCTTCAAGGTAAAATTGAACTGTATTTACACTTTTGCTTCACAAGAATTCCCCTGGAGTTGGGACCAGGCTTGGGAATTTTGAGCGCTTTTTAAGGCTCATTTTAAAAACTATCTATGTGTTAATTCATTTTTTAGAAACTTAAACATTTGGATATAAAAATCGACTGGAAGATTCCTAAAGTTCACCTTCTTTGCTTGAATTTCGGGCGGGACACGAAAGGGATACAAGAATTCGTCAAAGAGAACCAATTTTCGTTCAAAACGGGGAAATTCAGAAAAAAAGAGGACTCGATTATAATGTCGAACTGGAAAAAATTCTGCGAAGTATGCTGAAGAGTATGAAATATCGAAATAATTTTCTTTTCAGTTGTACGATTTTGATGAAAATGATTATGCGCCGTTTCTTCCCCTTTTCCGTTATGCGATTTCACCGTTGACAAAACTTCAAAAAGTTCGATTTCGACTTTTTCTAGCCCAGGGGTTGAACCGATCATCTCAAACGGTTTACGAACGATTTGTCACCTTGAACAAATATTTCAAAACAGGACGGTAAGTGCATATATCGAGGCTTTATCCCGGAGTTGGGACCGGGCTTGGGAGTCTAAGTGCTTTTTCAGTACCCTGAAATTCAATAGTCCAGTCAATCTAAGCCCGAAAAGGCCAAATAAAAGAATTAAATAAGGCATTTTGTTTCTCTACAGAAATGTGTAGGGATCGGTCCCCTGATTTTGGCTTCAGGAGCGTTTTTAAGGTGATTTTTGTCGTTTTTTCGCAAATATCTCGAAAACCGTAGGTCGTAGGCGAAATAATGTTTAGTACAAAATTAAAGATTTTTGAATTCGCTACAATTTTGAGCTAATACAATTTTTTGTAGGACCAAACGTATCTGAGCTACGAGGTCGGAAAAAAACGGGGTTTTCTATTTTGATCTCTGAAGGAGGGAAGACGTCATCTAATCAAAAAAGTGTACTTAATAAAACTTGTAGAGAATTTAATTACCTTTTGAAAACAACTCTCGAAAGGCAATTAACTAGATAGGAAGGGGTGGGGTAAATTTCAAAACAAATTTCATTCAAAAATTGAAATTTCAAAAAATTTTATAAAAACAAAATTAAAGCTTATAAAATTTGCTACAGATTTGATTTACTAAGATTTTTTCTAGGACTAACCGTTCCTGAGCTACGAGGCGACAAAAAAAGTGGGATTTTCGAGTTTTTCCTTAAGAAAAAATTAAGACTTTTGAAAAGTCGGAAAAAAAAAGCAAGGAAGGCGTTTTCTGATCAAAAAAGCATACTAAGTAAACGTTGTAGAGAATCCAATTTCCATTTAAAATCAACAGAAAAATTTCATTCAAAAAATTTTATTGAAAAACTTCAAATTTCAAAAAATTGTATAAATACAAAATTATAGGTTATTAAATTTGCTACAAATATGACCTAGTAAGATTTTTTGTAGAATCAACCGTATCTGAGCTACGAGGAGGTCCTTCTGGGGTTAAAATTGTGTTTTTTAAATTTACCCCCACCCCTACATGTTGATCTTTAATTGATTATCGATAGTTGATTTTAAATGGAAATTGAATTCTCTACAACGTTTACTTAGTATGCTTTTTTGATTAGAAAACGCCTTCCTTGCTTTTTTCCGACTTTTCTAAAAATCTACTTTTTTCATAGCAAAAACTCGAAAATCCCGCTTTTTTGTCGCCTCGTAGCTCGGAAACCTTTGGTCATAGAAAAAATCTTAGTAAATCAAATCTGTAGCAAATTTTATAAGCTTTAATTTTGTTTTTATAAAACTTTTTGAAATTTCAATTTTTGAATGAAATTTGTTTTGAAATTTTTTGAAATTTACCCCCACCCCTGCCTATTTATCGTTAATTGCCTTTTGAGAGTTGTTTTCAAAAGGTAATTAAATTCTCTACAACTTTTATTAAGTACACTTTTTTGATTAGATGACGTCTTCCCTCCTTCAGAGGTCAAAATAGAAAACCCCGTTTTTTTCCACCTCGTAGCTCAGGTACGTTTGGTCCTACAAAAAATTGTATTAGCTCAAAATTGTAGCAAATTCAAAAATCTTTAATTTTGTACTAACCATTATTTCGCCTACGACCTGCGGTTTTCGAGATATTTGCAAAGAACGAAAAATATCACCTTAAAAACGCACGGGTTTCGGTTAATCAAGGGACCAACCCCTATACATTTCTGTAGAGAAACAAAATACCTTATTTTTTTCCACCCCCAGGCTTAGATTGACTATATCAAGGCTCATTTTTGTTTTTCTTTTAGGTTTACAAGCAAAGAAGATAAAATAATCAAATATTTTTGGAGAAAAGTTCCGAGAAAATTTTTCTACTCAGTTTGCAGTTTTGTTTTAAATAGAAGTCGTAGCGGCATTTATCAACATTCCAAGCTTATTATCCCAGGTAAAAATTTAAGAAACGTTTTATCGATCCCCAGAGTTGGGACCGGGCTTGGGAGTTCAGCGCTTTTTGAGGGCTCACCCTCCTGAAAGCCTTAAGGCCTCACAAAGTGCTTAAACTCCCTAGCCCGGTCCCAACTCCAGGGTATGGGCCAGTTTAATATCTCTATTTTAAGATCTAGGAGGTGATGGAATCAGAACCAATGAAGGAATAGAATTCCGACAAGGAAAAGATGAAGAAAAAATAGGTCGGGATTTGTTTAAAAAATGCTCAAAGTATTCGCCTGAGAGGTTAAACTTGGGCCTCTCGCATGCCAAGATGAAAAAAATCGCAAAAAAGAACGACTGTTCATCTCTTCAAGTCTCGAAAATGTTTTACCTGAAACTTCAGCCGATGTTGGCTTCAAAAGAGGAAATTACTCGAAGTGACCTTCGTGTGCGAATAATCGAATTGTAAGTTTGGCTTCGATGGCTAGCATTCAATGTCTGCTTTTCTTGCAGGATGAACGAATATGGCTATAATACATGGAGCACGGTGGACTGGGTCAGAATTAGCAAAAATATCAACAATCTAGGACCTCTTTTTATCTACTCGGAATTTCGTAAAATGGTTAAAAGATTCGTTCCTCCCATAAAGAGACGTCTTCTTTCCAGTAATTATTTGAAAAATTTTATTAATTTCACCTGTGAATTTTACCCTAATTTTCGGCCTCTCATCACCTCCTGAACCCTCTCCCACCAACTCCCGTACTCCCCTCCTCCACCTCTCGGTACTCCCTCCTCCACCTCCCCCTCTCCGTACTCCCCTCCTCCACCTCCCCCTACTCCCTCACCTCCTCCTCCACCCCCACCATAACCCCCACTCTCTCTTTACCTCAGTAACCATCTCTCCCCTCCCCCACCACCTCCCCACCCCCACCACTCCCCACTCTCTCTATACCTCCTAACCATCTCTTCCCTCCCCCACCACCTCCCCCGCCACTACCCCTCCACCACACCACCTTCTCCATCCCACTACCTCCTCCTCTCCCACCATATCCCCCACTCTCTCTTTACCTTGTAACAATCTCTTCCCTCCCCCTCCACTACCCCCTCCACCACCACCTTCTCCATCCCCACTACCTCCTCCCAACCATATCCTTATATTATGTGGAATAAGAGCTTAAAAAAACCACATCCCCCATCTCTCTCTTTACCTCCCTAAATATCTCCCCCCCTCCCCCACCACCTCCCCCCTACTCCCTCCCCTTCTCCACCTCCGCCATCCCCATACCTCCTCCTCCCCCACCACATCCCACACTCTCTCTTTACCTCCGAACCATCTCTCCCCTGACCCCACCACCTCCCCCCACCCTCTTTACCTCCCCCTCCACTGCCCCCTCCATCACCACCTTCTCCATCCCTACTACCTCCTCCCCAACCATATCCTTACATTATGTGGAATAAGAGCTTTAAAAAACCATATCCCCCATCTCTCTCTTTACCTCCCTAAATATCTCCCCCTCCCCACACACCTCCCCCGACTCCCTCCCCACACCACCTCCCCCACACTCCCTCCCCACACCACCACCCCCTACTCCCTCCCCACACCACCTTCCACTACTCCCTCCCCACACCACCACCCCCTACTCCCTCCCCACACCACCACCCCTACTCCCTCCCCACACCACCTCCCCTACTCCCTCCCCATACCCCAATCTCTCTCTTTACCTCCCTAAATATCTCCCCCACCATACCCCTATCTCTCTCTTTCCTCCCTAAAATCTCCCCCTCCTCCCCTCTCCATACTCCCCCTATACCACCTTCCCCTCCACCTCCTCCCCACTACCTCCTCCTCCCCCACCATATCCCACACTCTCTCTTTACCTCCCTAACCATCTCCCCCCACCACCTCCCACACTCTCTTTACCTCCTAACCATCTTTCCCACCGCTTCCTCCTACCATCCATCACCTCCCCCACTCTCCATCATCTCTCCCAACCTTCCCCATTCTAGCCCAACCTTCACCCTCATGGTAATTATTTGTTGCCTTGTTAAATTTTTGTTTTTATTATTTTTTTAGCTGTAATGGCATTCTTAAACACTATAATGAACGATATCGAATCTGTAGACAGTGACAAAGTGTTGAAACCTTTACCATAATATAAATAAAATATCTTTTTAATTATATTTTTATTATTTTTATTAAATATGTTTTTACATGAGACAACTTTCCAGATTCAAAGGGTATTTAAAAAAGAAATTGAGCTTTTTTTACGTTGAAAAATGCATTTGAAAAATGAATACGTTGGTTTTTAAGCGACTCTTTTTTCTGTGGTCGTGGTCGTGATTTGTTTTCGCATGCGGACCGAGGAGGAAGACGAGCTTTCGCTGGTTTCGTCGAGAAGCTGTCGGAGATTGGCGAGTCGCTGTTGGCGAGCGGCGCTTCGCTCGTTTAAATCTTCCATCTCCGCTTCAAGGTCGGCGAGTCTCGCTTTCGACGCCCGAGCTCTCGCTTTCGCCGCCGTCTCCTCGAGAGCGTCCAAACTGTTGTCCCTCATCGCTGACCACTTTTCTGTTATCTAAAACACAAAAACTCAGGACAAACGTTTCCCACAAAAAAGCGAAAAAGCGACATTCAAATATACAAAGTTAGTAGCCACAAAACTTGTGTGCAGTTTTGGAGCCCACAAGTTATATCAGTTTTAAAAAAAGCTTTTCGGCTAATCTACTAGTATCGAACCTCAATCTAAAAACGACATTTTCTCAGCTCCCTGTGGACTGATCGACTTGAAATTTTTAGGGCTTCTTCTAGTCACGTTGAAGAAGATAAATGTAAGTTTTCAAGTCGATTGGTCCCCAGGAAGCTGAGAAAAGTCCAAATGAGTTAAGTGCCCTAAACAAATGGAGTTTTATCAGCTCCCTGTAGAATGATCGACTTGAAATTTTTTAGGGTTTCTTCTAGTCACGTTGAAGAAGATAAATGTAAGTTTTCAAGTCGATTGGTCCCCTGGAAGCTGAGAAAAGTCCAAATGAGTTAAGTGCCCTAAACAAATGGAGTTTTATCAGCTCCCTGTGGACTGATCGACTTGAAATTTTTAGGGCTTCTTCTAGTCACGTTGAAGAAGATAAATGTAAGTTTTCAAGTCGATTGCTCCCCAGGAAGCTGAGAAAAGTCCAAATGAGTGTGCCCTAAACAAATAGAGTTTTCTCAGCTCCCTGTGGACCGATCGACTTGAAATTTTTAGGGCTTCTTCTAGTCACGTTGAAGAAGATAAATGTAAGTTTTCAAGTCGATTGGTCCCCAGGAAGCTGAGAAAAGTCCAAATGAATTAGGTGTACCCAAAACAAATGGAGTTTTCTCAGCTCCCTGTGGACCGATCGACTTGAAATTTTTAGGGCCTCTTCTAGTCACGTTGGAGAAGATAAATGTAAGTTTTCAAGTCGATTGGTCCCCAGGAAGCTGAGAAAAGTCCAAATGAGTGTGCCCTAAACAAATAGAGTTTTCTCAGCTCCCTGTGGACCGATCGACTTGAAATTTTTAGGGCTTCTTCTAGTCACATTGAAGTCCATCCCTGATTTCACGTCCACTGGAAGCTGAGAAAAACGTTTTTTCTAGGCAAAACACTCGAATTTCACTTCAAACTAATTTAACGTCCCGAAACCAAATTCAGAAGTTAAAAAAATCTACAAAACGAAGCGGACGTCACATTTTTATATTTACAGCGCATTTTTTACCAGGAAAAGGTAAGAAAAAACGTCGCTTTTATTTTTTTACTATTTTTTATGACTTTTTATTTTATTTTTTAAATATTTATACAGACGTCGCCTCAGGTTTTAAAAATTTTTATTTTTCCGTCCCCGTTTCACCATAATGCGACCTATAATAACGAAAAAAAAGAGAAATTAACGTCGTATTCGTTGTTTTTAAAAGGCCATTTTTTTGGCCGATATTATTGACATCTAAAGCATTGAAAAAACTTCTTTTATTTTGGAAAAAAAATACGTACTGCTATTTTTTTAATCATTGAAAGTGGCATTCCCAGACCCTAAAATGGAATAATAACAATTAAATCTTTTTCCCTCATTCTGAGGTCATCGTATGACTCTTTTGATAAGAAAAATCCATTAATAGTCTTATTTTGAGCAACTTTCTCAAGATTTTATCAAAAAGATGATTTCCTTAGCTAAATTTTGAATCTCCTTTTTTTTTATGAGATAATGCCATTTTCAGGATTTTTACCCTCTAAAAACGACATTTTTAAGTTCATTCTGAAATGTGATCCTGACTTATGAATTTTTAATTTGAGCCTTAAAAATGACATTTTGGACCCTAACTTTGCTCTATGTTGGTCCCACCCATGGTCTCCCACTTCTAGACTGCTCTTATAACTTAGTGGGAGGTTACGCGATGGTTATAGAGCAGGGATGGCAATTTAACATGGAAATTTACCTTTGGTCCTTCTGATATTTCAATTTCAATGGGCCTTCTCCTCCGAATGGTCGTCTCCTCCGAGATGAGCGATCCGTTTAATCCGACACTTTCAAGCATTTTTTCCGAATAGCGTTTTTTCACCTGGAAATAAAATTCGTTTATTAAGTGGAGGGATAATTATTGACTTACTTGTTCCCTTCTGTTGAAAAATGCGTTTTCGAAACCTTCTTCGGCTGTCGGGACGGAGGCCATTCTCGCTTTCTGGATCCTCCTTATGCTCGCTTCCATTTCGTCGTCCATCGCATCTTGGATGAGATCTTTTCTGGCCGCCTGGGTCGTCATGAGCGAATCGAGGTCGCCGACGGAGACCGGCCTCCTCGGAGCTTCCATGGTTTCCGTTGGGAGTTTGCCGTATTTACGGTCTAGCCCGTCTAGAGCCGACCTGTAGTAGTTCTCACCGAGCGAATAGTTCGCATCGTAAACCTTCGTCCTCGGCCTCGAAAATCTCCTCCTCTCCGTCATCCTAGAAATTTTCAAATTTCATCAATTTCCCTCCAATGAAGTTATGAGAAAAAAAACTGAAACCGGTTTTTCGGTCAAAACCTGTTAGTTTTAACTAAAAGTCCAAAATAACCTATTCTAACCTCTTTCAATTTGCAAAACTTGGTTCAGGGTCGTGATAAAGGGTTCTGTTTCTGAAAAACCGGTTTTTGGTAAACCGGTTTTAACGTTTCACTCCACCAAAATTTTAAAGAAGAACGATTTAAAATCATGCCAAAAGGGTCTTTTCTTTCAAAAAAGGTCAAAATCTGTCTGAAAAGTTTCTTTTCTTGTCAAAATGTGTCTGAAAAAGGTCGTAGTCTTAAAAGATTCAAAGTCTGAAAAGGGTCTTTTTGTGTCAAAAAAGGTCGAATGCTGGCCAAAAAGGGTCAAAATGTGGATGAAAAGAGTCTTTTTAAGTCGAAATAGGTTCAAATTTTGGAATGAAAGTTTGGTCCGAAAACCGGTTCTTTTAGTTTGACTAACCGGTTATAACCTATTTATTCAACATAACCTTCAAACATTAACAGGTTAAAACATGTTTTTCTTTCGTTTTTGATAACTTTTAACGATTTTTCAATTGTATTTACCCCATACGGTGTTAAAAAATTTCAATTTTGGAACAAAAATTAATGTTAATGAAGGAAAAAATGGAGGTTAGAATGACCTTGGCCGGTTTGGCTCTTTGCACCCACTTCGCGAAATTGATGTAAAATAAACTCCCGACTTAAAAAAAAAAACCTTCTGGGGCCCGTTCCAACTTTTTTAGGAGGCGAGAAAGGATTTAAAACAAAAGAAGAGCCTTTTGTAACCATGCCAACGAGATCGTTTTCCGCTTTTTGTCATAATTCCCAGACGAGGTGTCCAATTAGTCCTACCAAGATCGAGCAATTATCAATTTGTTGCATTATTCTTCTTTTGGTTCCTCCTCGCCAAGAAACACCATTTATCACCCAACCTGTGTGGAAAAGATTCGGTTTTCGCACGAGGCCTCCCGAGTGCCGAACACCCCTATGATTTCTATGCTTATGGCTCTTACTGGAAAACGGAAAGCCCTAGGAAGTCGAGACTAGTCTCGTTTTAAAGGTAATTCAATTACGAAGTACGATTACTTAGGGTCAAATTTCGATATTTTAAACTGTTTAGACATGATAAGGCTTTGAATGTTCACTGCTGCGATGCTTGCTTATGGATCTTACGGGAAAACGGAAAGCCCTAGGAAGTCGAGACTAGTCTCATTTTAAAGGTAATTCAATTACGAAGAGCGATTACTTAAGGTCAAATTTCGATATTTTGAACGGTTTAGACAGGATAGGGCTTTGAATGTTCAAAAACAACTGTGATGTTCTCTTATGGCTCTTACGGGAAAACGGAAAGCCCTAGGAAGTCGAGACTAGTCTCATTTTAAAGGTAATTCAATTACGAAGAGCGATTACTTAAGGTCAAATTTCGATATTTTGAACGGTTTAGACAGGATAAGGCTTTGAATGTTCGAAATCATCTGCGATGTTTTCTTATAGCTGTTGCGGGAAAACGGAAAGCCTTAGGAAGTCGAGACTAGTCTCATTTTAAAGGTAATTTAATTAATAAAGACGATTGGTCAAATTTTGATATTTTGGTGTGTTCAGTAATGGTCAGGGGTTGAACGTTCAAAAACAGCAGCCATGTTTGCTTATGGCTCCTACGGGAAAACGGAAAGCCCTAGGAAGTCGAGACTAGTCTCATTTTAAAGGTAATTCAATTACGAAGAGCGATTACTTAAGGTCAAATTTCGATATTTTGAACGGTTTAGACAGGATAAGGCTTTGAATGTTCAAAAACAACTGTGATGTTTTCTTATAGCTGTTGCGGGAAAACGGAAAGCCTTAGGAAGTCGAGACTAGTTACTGAAAGTACACTAAGTTGGATTTCTTTGTCATTTATAGTTTAAAAATGGTCAACTTTAAACCAAAATTTTGTTTATTCGTGAATGTCACAAATTCCTTACCGAATATCGAAAATTGCCTCTAAGTAATTTTCCTTCGTAATTTAATTATCTTTAAAATGAGTATAGTCTCGACTTCCTAGGGCTTTCCGTTTTCCCGTAATGTATGGAAAAATTAGGCATTTTTCCTTAGTCTGGACTCGATCGGTTAATTGGTTCTCCCGTAAAGCAATCCTCGGAATCTGTTATACCCTCAAGTTTAAAGCCCCAACAAAGTCGCAGATCCTCTGGGATTCAAAAATGGCTGAAAAACGACTGACGTCGTTGAAATATTTTCCAATGCAAAATACCAATGTTTTGGCATTAAGCAAGAAGTCTATAAATGGAACCTCGCCGCTCACGTTGGAAGTTTAAAATGAAAAAAATGTTTATTCCTTTTGAAAAAAATTCTCAACTCTGATTTCCTTACCCTAACGCCCTGAGTGTTCTTCGACTCATATTTGAAAAATTCGAAAATCTGTCGCTATTCCACTGACCCACTCGCGGCAAAGTCGTTAAAACAATAGAAACCGGTGATAATTGAGGGGGAAGAAAAGAAAAATAGAGAGATAAGTTGGAAAGAGTAGGGGAGGTGGATCACCTGGGGATCCTAAATATAATTGGAAAGGTCGGAGCTCGGAGGCTTTGAATAACCGCCACACTTCCTGGACTTAATTGGGCCTCGGATTCAGTTCCTAATAAGCGATCATCGAAAATCGATTTATTCGTTTTTGAGGGCTAATTGATGCCCTGAACGATTTTATGCTTTGAGTAACTTGTAGAGCTCAAAAAGAGCTTTCCAACGGTGTAAAAATCGATGAGATTGGTCAAAAATTGTCGAAGTTGGGGGGAATGACGTCATAGACGAAAGGCATTATGGGTAATGACGATTTTGAGATTTTGCTTTCTGAAACGAGAGACAAATGGAATTCGTCCCAAAGTGGGTAATTAGAGCGAAACCTCCTTTTTCCGCCCCCGACGTGTTTAGGTGGTGGGCGCGTGCGATTTTGACCGGCGTCTAAATATAGAGGGCGCGGCTTTTTTTCAGTCCTTGGCTTCCCTAGAAGCAAATAGACGGAAATAAATTTACGAGGAACAACAAATCGAACGATGCTTTGGTCCGTTTTAACCGTTGACTTAAGAGACGGGGTTTTGCTTGGTTGGTCGTAAATTTCCCTAAAATTACTAAAAAACCGTAGAAAAAGACTAAAATGTCTCGAAAAGGGCTCGAAATGGAAGTTTAACTCGTAGAAAAGGGCTCGAAATAGAAGTTATACTTGTTTAACTCGTAGAAAAGGGCTCGAAATAGAAGTTAAACGAGTTTAACTCGTAGAAAGGGAGCCCGAAATATAAGTTAAACTTGTTTAACTTGTAGAAAAGGGCCCGAAATAGAAGTTAAACTTGTTTAACTCGTAGAAAGGGAGCCCGAAATATAAGTTAAACTTGTTTAACTTGTAGAAAAGGGTTCGAAAATCCAGTTAAACTTCTTTAACTCGTAGAAAAGGGCTCGAAATAGAAGTTAAACTTGTTTAACTCGTAGAAAAGGGCTCGAAATAGAAGTTAAACGAGTTTAACTCGTAGAAACGGAGCCCGAAATATAAGTTAAACTTGTTTAACCTGTAGAAAAGGGTTCGGAAATCCAGTTAAACTTGTTTAACTCGTAGAAAAGGGCTCGAAATAGAAGTTAAACTTGTTTAACTCCTAGAAAAGGGCTCGAAATATAAGTTAAACTTGTTTTACCTCCAGAAAAGGGTTCGAAAATCCAGTTAAACTTGTTTAACTCGTAGAAAAGGGCTCGAAATAGAAGTTAAACGAGTTCAACTCGTAGAAACGTAGCCCGAAATATAATTTAAACTTGTTTAACCTGTAGAAAAGGGTTCGAAATCCAGTTAAACTTGTTTAACTCGTAGAAAAGGGCTTGAAATAGAAGTTAAGCTTGTTTAACTCGTAGAAAAGGGCTCGAAATAGAAGTTAAACGAGTTTAACTCGTAGAAAGGGAGCCCGAAATATAAGTCAAACTCGTTTTACTTGTAGAATGGGGACTCGAGATCTAAGTTTAACTTGTTTAACTCGTAGAAAAGGGCTCGAAATAGAAGTTAAACTTGTTTAGCTCGTAGAAAAAGGCTCGAAATAGAAGTTAAACGAGTTTTACTCGTAGAAAGGGAGCCCGAAATATAAGTTAAACTTGTTTAACTTGTAGGAAGAGGACTCGAAACTTAAGTTAAACATGTTTAACTCGTAGAAAAGGGCTCGGAATAGAAGTTAAACGAGTTTTACTCTTAGAAAAGAGGCTCAAAACATAAGTTAAACTTGTTTTACCTCCAGAAAAGGGTTCGAAAATCTAGTTAAACTTCTTTAACTCGTAGAAAAGGGCTCGAAATAGAAGTTAAACGAGTTTAACTCGTAGAAAGGGAGCCCGAAATATAAGTTAAACTTGTTTAACTTGTAGAAAAGGGTTCGAAAATCCAGTTAAACTTGTTTAACTCGTAGAAAAGGGCTCGAAATAGAAGTTAAACTTGTTTAACTCGTAGAAAAGGGCTCGAAATAGAAGTTAAACGAGTTTAACTCGTAGAAAGGGAGCCCGAAATATAAGTTAAACTTGTAGAAAGGGGACTCGAGATCTAAGTTAAACTTGTTTAACTCGTAGAAAAGGGCTCAAAATCAAAGTTAAATGTGTTTAACTTGTAGAAAGGGAGCTCGAAATATAAGTTAAACTTGTTTAACTTGTAGAAAAGGTTTCAAAAATCTAATTTAACTAGAAGAAAAGGGATAGAAATACAAGTTAAATGTGTCCAAATCGTAGATAAGGGCTCGAAATCCTCGTTAAACTTGTTTAACTCGTAGAAAAAGGCTCCAAATACTAGTCAAATTCGTAGAAAAGGGCTCTGAATCCTAGTCAAACTTGTCTAGCTCGTAGAAAATGGAAAGAGCCTCAAAATTCAATCTAAAGGTGTTTAGTTAGTAGAAAACGTTTTTCTGGCAGAAAAGGGCTCAAAATGTGTTTATTTTGGGAAATAGGTCGCGAAATTCGAGTAAAAACATATCTTGAACAAAAGGGCTCAAAATCTAAGCCAAAATGTTTCGAAAAATAGATTCCAATTATAAACGCTTGGTTTTTGAGTATTTGTTCTTATTAAGCTGTTCAGTCGCTGATATCTCGAGAACTGCTGGACCGATTTTGCCAACAAATATCTTTTTGGAAAGCTCTTGAAAAGACGCTTCTCATTTAGGGTTCAAATATTCTTACTTAAAGTTTTCGAAATATCCAGGCCTAAGCAGTTGAAATATGTAATCTCAGTGTTTTGGAAGATTTTCCCTAATATTGAGTAGATAATGAAAATAAAGATGATTAATAAAAATTAAAAATAAGTTTGGAACAAAAGTTAAAAGGGAAAGTAGCCCAAGAATATATAGATTTTCGATCTCGTTGCCAAAACTGAAATTTCTTGGCTATTGTTATCTGAGGAGGGATTTTATTTGGGTTTCTCGACCCCCTATATCGTCTTTTTTAAATACTTAACACTTACCTTTTTCTTTATTTTTTTATTTTTATTTTTTGTATATATTTTTGTTTGCTCTTTTATGCACCTTCAAGCGACTACTGACCGATAGGAGCCGACCCGACCTGGGCCCCCACCCAAAAAATGGGAGCTTGCCAAAATAAAAAAATTCTTTTATTTTTTATATTTTTAAAAAATCAAAAAATTTACGTCGAATTCGCCTCTGAAAATCAAACTCGGTGAAATTTTAATTATTGATTTTTTCACACAAAAAATGTTGATAGCGATTATAAATTTTGCCATTCATGTTTTCAATGTCGATAACTATTCAATGAACAAGCTGAATCTTATCTAGAAAAAATTTAAAAAAATGGATGTCTCTCCAAAAAAGCGTAATAATGGAAAAATTTGTTTTATTAAATTTCTGGTGGCATTCTGCTAACTAAATGGAGTACAGAATCCAGCTAAAATGAGTCAAAATGTAGCTTAAGATAAGGAAATACATAATCTAGCTTGGTCATTCTAGCTAATTAGCCCAAAGGATGACCCTATTAGCGAAATGGGGGCTACATGACAGCTAGAAAGTTGGAAATCTAGCTAAAGACATTGAAGCTGATAAGCTATAATCTAGACAGGGGCGGACTGGGACCTTAGGGTGTGGGTGGGTTTTCAGTTAAGGGGCGCCTGCGGAGGGGGTGGGGGAGAAAATTGCCATTTTCTGGAAAACTTAGGAAATAACTTTTTCAATTCTGAAAATTAGGCATTTATAACGGTTGATTTTGAGGTTTTTGACGAAAATTTGGCTTTATAAATGTTGATTTTGAGGTTTTTGACGAAAATTAGGCTTTGAAAATGTTGATTTTGAGGTTTTTTGACGAAAATTAGGCTTTAAAAATGTTGATTTTGAGGTTTTTGACGAAACTTTGGCTTTTTAAATGTTGATTTTGAGGTTTTTCACGAAGATTTGGCTTTATAAATGTTGATTTTGAGGTTTTTTGACGAAAATTAGGCTTTACAAATGTTGATTTTGAGGTTTTCGACGAAAATTTGGCTTTATAAATGTTGATTTTGAGGTTTTTTGACGAAAATTAGGCTTTACAAATGTTGATTTTGAGTTTTTTCACGAAGATTTGGCTTTATAAATGTTGATTTTGAGGTTTTTTGACGAAAATTAGGCTTTGCAAATGTTGATTTTGAGGTTTTTCACGAAGATTTGGCTTTATAAATGTTGATTTTGAGGTTTTTTGACGAAAATTAGGCTTTGCAAATGTTGATTTTGAGGTTTTTCACGAAAATTTGGCTTTATAAATGTTGATTTTGAGGTTTTTTGACGAAAATTAGGCTTTGCAAATGTTGATTTTGAGGTTTTTCACGAAAATTTGGCTTATAAATGTTGATTTTGAGGTTTTTTGACGAAAATTAGGCTTTAAAAATGTTGATTTTGAGGTTTTTCACGAAGATTTGGCTTTTAAATGTTGATTTTGAGGTTTTTGAACGAAAATTAGGCTTTTAAATGTTGATTTTGAGGTTTTTGACGAAAATTAGGCTTCATAAATGTTGATTTTGAGGTTTTTGACGAAAATTAGGCTTTAAAAATGTTGATTTTGAGGTTTTTGACGAAAATTTGGCTTTTTAAATGTTGATTTTGAGGTTTTTTGACGAAAATTTGGCTTTATAAATGTTGATTTTGAGGTTTTTTGACGAAAATTAGGCTTTGCAAATGTTGATTTTGAGGTTTTTCACGAAAATTTGGCTTTATAAATGTTGATTTTGAGGTTTTTTGACGAAAATTAGGCTTTGCAAATGTTGATTTTGAGTTTTTTCACGAAATTTGGCTTTATAAATGTTGATTTTGAGGTTTTTTGACGAAAATTAGGCTTTGCAAATGTTGATTTTGAGGTTTTTCACGAAAATTTGGCTTTATAAATGTTGATTTTGAGGTTTTTTGACGAAAATTAGGCTTTGCAAATGTTGATTTTGAGGTTTTTCACGAAAATTTGGCTTTATAAATGTTGATTTTGAGGTTTTTTGACGAAAATTAGGCTTTGCAAATGTTGATTTTGAGGTTTTTCACGAAAATTTGGCTTTATAAATGTTGATTTTGAGGTTTTTTGACGAAAATTAGGCTTTAAAAATGTTGATTTTGAGGTTTTTCACGAAAATTTGGCTTTATAAATGTTGATTTTGAGGTTTTTTGACGAAAATTAGGCTTTGCAAATGTTGATTTTGAGGTTTTTCACGAAGATTTGGCTTTTTAAATGTTGATTTTGAGGTTTTTACACGAAAATTAGGCTTTTTAAATGTCGATTATGAGGTTTTTTGACGAAAATTAGGCTTCATTTAGAGGTTGATTTAGACGTTTTTTGACGAAAATTAGGCTTTAAAAAGGTTGATTTTGAGGTTTTTCACGAAAATTTTGGCTTTTTAAATGTTGATTTTGAGGTTTTTTGACCAAAATTAGGCTTTACAAATGTTGATTTTGAGGTTTTTGACCAAAATTTTGCTTTAAAATGTTGATTTTGAGGTTTTGACGAAAA
This sequence comes from Orius laevigatus, assembly GCA_018703685.1. Taxonomy (NCBI): domain Eukaryota; kingdom Metazoa; phylum Arthropoda; class Insecta; order Hemiptera; family Anthocoridae; genus Orius; species Orius laevigatus. The sequence continues at coordinate 37,604 of JAGWEN010000765.1, forward strand.
TAAGGCTTCATAAATGTTGATTTCGAGGTTTTTCACGAATTTTTGGGGATATTTGCCCAGTGGGTTCTTTCCCCCCCCCTCCCCCCCCGGGCCAGTCCGCCCCTGAATCTAGATTATGTTGAGATATAATCAAAAGGTTTAATTTTTATAAATTTCTGGGCATATTCTCGTAAAATTGATGTGTCTTCAAATGGTCGTCGTTTTCGGCGGTTTTGACTTCTCGCTCGTCGTACTTTCCGAGGCTGGCTTGCGAACAATCGTGGAGTCTGGGGAGAAAAAGATGAATTTTTTGTATAATTATGAAGGATTACCGTTTGAGGAGGTGTTTTTGGGCTTTGGGTACTGCTTCGATGTTTCCCCGCCAGATGTCGAGGACGGTGTAGTTCAATGCTCGTGAAAATGAGAAGTTCATGTACCAGGGCTTTCTTGAAACGTGACGTACGACCGCGTTTAGGTTTTTCGTCGCTTCTTTTTCTTCGAAACTTCCGGCCAAGAAGGAGATTCCCATGACGGCAGCGGGTACGGTCCTCGTTAGCGCTTCCATTGTCGCCTTCCCGATGTCTTCTTCAGTGTATGGCCTCGGGCACATCATACCCGGAGTCACCATTCCAACTTTCAATATAAGACCGTCATAGAAAACGTGGTATTGATGGAGTATTTGGAAAAGTTGGGATAGAACGGTTTCAGTCACTTTTTGACTTCTTTCCAACGAATGTTTACCATCTTGTTCGATGTCAGGCTCCACGATTGGAACCAGTCTGGAAATCGAATTAATTCGGGGCTCTACAGACCTCTCCACAAACTACTAACCATCACCTCCCCCCAACCTTCCCATCCAACCTACTCTCCTCGCCTTTTTCTTCCCCTTAAGTACCTATTTTCCTGACAAATGGACGCAAAACGAGCCAAAATGATGGCATTCTCTTTGACAACGTTCCAAGACGGTGCATGATTGCCGATCCTTATGATGCACCTCCATTTCGCAAAATGGATCCCTTCCTTTTTAAAAAGAGCGCATTTTTCCGAGAGATTTTCAAGTCCGACGGTCACAGGTTCGCATAAAGAACTAAAGAGGTCAAAAATGGTCGGGAAATGGTTAAAAACCTGATCATAGGGACCATCCCCATGTCGAGTTTCACGCCAGAGACGATTCCTTTCGATTTTAAAAATTCGACGAATTTAACACCTTCGTCGGTTTCCTGTCCAATAGTTTCAGGGCAAAGGATGACGCCAGAGACGTATCCTTCGATGCCCTCCGTCTTAAAAAGCATTTGCCTCCATTGCCTTCGGGTTTCCTCATTATTCTCGATACCGATTTTCTAAAAAAATGTTATCAGAGCACCTCCTATGATGTCATACGTGAAATTTCTTCCCCATCGTCTCCACCGTTTCGTCCGCACCCATGATCCCTTTTCCGGGCATAAATAAATGCTTGGCTATCTTAAAAAGCTCCTCTTCTAAATACGAAGGCGGACTTTGGTACCAGGTCGTCATTCTCAAAAACGTAAATTCAGAGGTCATTTTTTTTATTAATGATAAAACTAGAGATAGATTATCGGACGACACACGCCGGCGAAATTTTGCTTTCTGGACATTTTTTTTCCGTATAAATAGTCCGATTTGTGAATGGACAATTCAGTTTCAGTGCTTGTGTTAACTAATCAGCTAGCACAACATGAAGTGGTCTTCGGTTCTTCTTCTAGCACTCGGTAAGCCAAAAATATTATTTTAAAACAAATTTTGAATTTTCCAAAAGAAAAAATTTGAAATATGCAGCTTTAGCCCTTTTAAGGGCCATAAAATCATTTTTCACTGATATTTTAACTTTTATACACCTCAGATACATTATTTTAATATAAACATGAATAAGATTTTGAAAAAGTTTGAAACTGCTAAGCCATAGTTGAATGCCCAGTTTTCACCATTTGGTGAAATTCTGCAAATTGGGTGGAAACACATTTTGGAAGTCGAACAAACGCTTTTTCTACAGATATTGAACTGCTAGAAAGTTTGCATTTTGTCCGAAATTTCTAATCTTTTTTAAAAGTGCATTTCCAATTGATCTTTTAAATCAAAATTTTAACTTTTTAAATAGTCCAGACTGAGCTTTTCAAAGCAAAGTTGGATAAGAGATTGTAAAAGTTGAATTTGGTTGAGTCACAATTGAGTGCATAGTTTTCACCATTTGGTGAAATGGTTGAGATTTTGTTGTGCTATCTTTTTGGAGTCGAAAAAAAAGCTTATTTGGAAGGTTTTGAACTGCTAGAAAGTTTGCATGTGTTCGAAATGGATGTTATTAAGTTAATAGGATGCTTGGTTCTTTTGTTTACTGTTTTGTTGTGTTTTTAGTTGCACTTGCTTCTGCCGACCAGGCTTGGAAACAAGGACAGCAATACAAATATGAAATCAGAGGTAGGACAGTCACAGGACTTCACCAGGTCGCTGACCAATACGCCGGAATCGTCATGAAAGGAAAATTGACCGTCCAGCCGAAAGGACAGGACGTCATTTCTCTTCAGATCAAAGACGCTCAATACGCTGACGTTCACGCCAACTTGACCGGAGGATGGTCTTCGTACATCCCCGACCAGAAATTGAGCTTCCACCAGCTTCCTTTGACCAACAAACCTTTCGAACTTAAATTGAAAAACGGCGTCGTTGACAAAATGTATGTCGACAAGAGCGTCCCAACTTGGGAATTGAACATGCTCAAGGCTATCGCCTCTCAACTCCAAGTCGACACCCAAGCCGAAAACCTCAAAAAGTCGAAAATCAACCAAGTCCCCAGCAAAGATCAAGCTATGGGAGTCTACAAAACCATGGAAGATACCGTCACTGGAGAATGCGAGACCATCTATGATATCTCTCCTCTTCCCCAATACGTTCTTCAAAGCCGCCCAGAACTTGCACCTCTTCCTAACCTCCGTGGAGACGGACAATTCATTGACATCGTCAAAACCATGAACTACTCCAACTGCGACCAACGTATGGCTTACCACTTCGGAATTTCCGGATTGACCGACTGGGAACCAGCTGCCACCCAAATGGGATCTTTCCTTGCCGTAAGTTTTGCTTGCTTTACCTAAAGAGCATTATTAATTTTATGTTTAGCGCTCATCTCAAACCCGTGTCGTCATCTCTGGAAGCCTCAGAAGCTACACCATCCAATCTTCCGTCGCCACCAACAAAATTGTTCTCGCTCCCCATTTGTACAACAGCCAGAAGGGAATCGTCGCTAGCAGAATGAACTTGACCCTTGAAGCCGTCACCTCAGCTTCAGGATCTCCTTCATCCATCTCTAGCCCACGCATCCTCAAGAACCTCGTCTACGAATACAACGCTGCTTCTCAAAAGGAAAACGAGCAAAACCACAACGCTTACAAACAGCAACAAGATGACAGCTCGTCCTCTTCTTCCTCTTCCTCTTCATCGAGCTCTTCTTCCTCGTCTTCCTCTTCTTCTGAATCTGGATCTTCGGACTCTTCCTCATCGAGCTCATCCAGCGAATCTCAACAACAGCCACAACACGGACAAAAGAAGAACCGTTCTCGCCGTTCCGTCGCCGCTCAACAGCCCAGACAATCTCAACAATCTCGCAAAGAACAACCCGCCAGTAGCAGCAGCAGCAGCAGCAGCTCTAGCGAAAGCAGCGAAAGCGGATCCAACTCGACCAGCAGCAGCTCAAGCTCTAGCTCCAGCTCCAGCTCTTCTAGCTCAAGCTCCAGCGAATCTGATGAACTTGGACAGTTGAAACAAGGACACAAGAACGACACCGATTCTTCATCTTCTTCCTCGTCTAGCTCTTCCTCTTCTTCCTCTTCTTCCTCATCGTCTTCTTCGTCTTCGTCTTCCAGCTCAAGCGAAAGCAGCTACAGCTCAATCAGCAGCAGCGAAGAATACTGGCAACCGGAACCCAAACTCCAACAACCGCCCAACTCTCCATTCTTGCCGTACTTCATCGGTTACCAAGGAAACTCGATCCAAGCCGCTAAACAAATCGACGGTGTCGCCGCCGCCAAGAAACTCGCCCAACAAATCGGTGCTGAGGTCCAACGCCCCAACGGTATCACCGGAGAAAACACCTTGACCAAATTCAGCATTTTGGCCCGCGTCATCCGTACCATGAGTGCCGATCAGCTCAAACGCGCCTCGGAACAATTGTACCACCCATACTCGAAGACTTCCCAGAAGAGCTCTTCTGACGCTCAACAATACCAATCCTGGGTCGCTTTCCGTGACGCCGTCGCCCAAGCCGGAACCGGACCTGCCCTCGTCATGATCAAAGAATGGATCAGCTCTGGAAAAGTTCAACAAGAAGAAGCTGCCGAACTTGTCGCCGTCCTCCCACAAACTGCTCGCTACCCGACTCCCGAATACATGGATGCCTTCTTCGTAAGTATAAGGTTTGAAGAAGAAAATGAGTATTAAAACGTTCTTTTCAGAGCTTGGCCTCCAGCGAACAGGTCTCCAAACAAAGATTCTTGAACACCAGCGCCATTTTGGCTTTCAGCAGCCTCGCTCGCAAGGCCCAAGTCAACCAAGACTCAGCTCACAACCGCTACCCAGTCCACGCTTTCGGAAAATTCGGAAAGAAGAACGCTAAAGCCGTTGCCGAAAAATACATCCCGTATTTGGAAAGCCAACTTAAGAAAGCCGTTTCTCAAGGAGACAGCATCAAGATCCAAGTTTACATCCGCGCTCGGAAACACTGCTCACCCCAAGGTCCTTTCCGTCTTCGAACCCTTCCTTGAAGGACAAAAAGACATGTCCGACTTCCAGAGGCTCACCATGATCGCCGCTATGGACAAAATGACCAAAGTTCACCCGAAACTTGCCCGCTCCGTTCTCTTCAAGGTCTACCAAAACTCGGCCGAAGCTTCCGAAGTCCGTGTCGCTGCCGTTATGCAGTTGATGAAGACCAACCCGCCAGCTCAGATCTTGCAACGTATGGCTCAATACACCAACTCGGACCACAGCAAACAAGTCATCTCTGCTGTCAAATCCGCCATCGAATCCGCCGCTCGTCTCACTTCAGCCGAACAAAGCGAACTCGCTCAAGCCGCCCAAGCTGCCGTTCACATGTTGACCACCAAAGAATACGGAATGCAGTACTCCAAACAGTACATCCGCAGCTACATCGTCCAACAGCAAGAACAACAACAGCAACAACAGGAACAAGGAAACGGACACCTCTCATACAAAGCTGACATCACTGCCATCCAAAGCGAAGACAGCATTGTCCCAAGCTCTGTTTTCTACAGCCTCAGACGTAACCTCGGAGGATTCAAACTTCGCCAATACCAACTTTCTTACATGACCTCCAGCGCTGACGACCTCATGGATCTCCTCGCCGACCAATTCTCTCAAGACCAACAACAAAGGTCGAAATCTTCTCGCAAGCCTTCTCGTTCCCACTCTGCCGGAAGCTCGTCTTCTTCATGGTCCATGGACAAGATCGCCAGCATTTTGAACATCGACATCGAAGATCAAGATCAAGTTGAAGGAAATGTTTTCATCACTGCTCTCGGTGGAAAACGCTTCTTTGCTTTCGACAACCACACCGTCGAACAATTGCCCAAATGTGAGTAATTTCGAATCATTTGAAAGGTGTCTAATCTTTATTTTACAGACGCCAAGAACGCTGCTGAATCTCTCCGTCAAGGACAACGTTTCAACCTCACCAAGATGTACGACCAAGGAAACTTCAAGATTGGCTTCCCTACCGCCATGGGTCTTCCATTCGTCTACTCTTTCAACGTCCCGACCATCGCTTACTTGGGAGGAGAAATGCGCGCCAAATCTCATCCTGATCTTGCTTCCCAGAAAGACCAGATCCAAATCCCAAGCACTGTCAACATCACCGGTGACTTCGAAATCACCTATGTCGCCAAGAGCCAAGGAAAGATGGGATTCATCACCCCGTTCAACCACCAACGCTACATCGCCGGACTCCAGAAGAACATCCAACTCCACCTTCCGATCCGCGCTCAAATCGACATCGACGTCGACAACAGCAAAATGTGGGCCAAACTCCAACCCCTCGACCAAAGCCGCAAACACAAATTGTTTGAATACAGCACTGTCGCTTACACCGCCAAACACGACATCCTCGACCTTACCCCAGCCGTCGACGGACAACAAGCCGAAGACATCCACGTCAGACCTGTCCAAAGATGGGAAAGCACCGTCGGACAAGACAGCACCGGATTCGCTTTCGACGTTAAAGCCGAAACCGAACAGAAATTCATGGACATGGCTTCAGTCTACCAAGCTCTCAGACGCCACGACGCTCTCTCCGCCATTTTGTACGCCGACCAAGACCAGGCCATCCAAAACAACAACTTCACCGTCGTTTACAACCCACAACAATCCTCCGCCAAACAAGTCAAGGTTACTTTGGCCTACGACAATGATGAAGAATCCTCCTCTGGAGAACGCAGAAGCCACAACAAACACAGGAGCTCTGCCGAAAGCAGCGAAAACGACGCTACCACTTCTCACACCGCTCCCGACAGCCAAGAACGCCAACAGCAATTCCTTCAAAAGGCCGCCGCCGGTATTCAAGACAGCACCGCCCATATGGTCGACATGGCTGTTGAATTCGAAGGACAAACCAAAGCTCAATATGTCGCTACTGCCGCTTATGCTAGCAGCCCTGTCTCTGAGAAATCACGCCTCCTCGTCTTCATGAGCAAGAACCCTGCCAAAGAAAACCAACACTCCAAGAAATACCAAGCTGCCCTTCAACTTTCCGCTCAAATGCCCAACGTTCCTCTTTCCAACTACCAAAAGGCCCTTCACGCCGAACCTGCCTCTTACATCAAGGCTCAACTTAACTTCGGCGAAAAAGCCTCCTCTGGTGCCAAGATCACCATCCAAGGAAAACTCAAGCAAAGCAGCGAACGTCGCGATTATGTCCGCCAACATCCGGTCTCCGCTCTCTGCGAAAAGGAAATGCACGAAGGAAACTACATCCAACCCGCCTGCCGTAACGCTACCGCTTCCGCCAACTCCCTCGACCAATACAGGTTCACCATCAACTACGAAAAGGTTCCGGAAGGAGTCAAAAACGCCACCTACAAAGCTTACGACATCGCTCGCTACTTGGCTTACGCTCACGTCTCTGAAGACGCCGTTTCTCCCAGCCAGAAACACGGACAAGTCCAAATCGACGTCAACTTCGGACAAGATCTCCAATCCGCCAACGTTTCCATTCAATCTCCTGCTCTCGCTGCTCAATTCAGCAACCTCCGCGTCGCTCGTTGGGCCACCCCTATCGTCGTCGCTCACCCTGAATACAGCGCCATCGACAGATTCGGACAATACGCTCTTCGCTCTCAGCAATATCGTAAGTACTATCAATTCAAATCTAGGAACGCCTACTCATGACTTTGTTTTTAGCCACCTGTGTTGTTGACAAGAACTTGGCTACCACCTTCGACAACAAATCGTACCCGATCAACCTCGGAAAATGCTGGCACGTGATGGCTTATGCCACTGAAAAGCAGGCTTTTGACTCTTCCAGCGCTTCAAGCTCTCAAGACGAACAACAGTACTTCAGCACTCTCGTCCGCGAATCTGGATCTAACCAAAAAGAACTTATCCTTCTTTTGGGACAAGACGTCGTCGAAGCTCAACCCTCATCCGGCTCAGACAAACTCGGATCCATCAAGGTCAACGGACAAAAGGCCGACTTCTCCCAGAAATCGATGGCCCAATTCCAAGACCAAGATGGCAACACCTTCATCCAGATCTACGCCCTTCCCGACGGAACCGTCAGGATGCAAGCCCCTATCACCGGCATCGAAGTCTTGTACGACGGAGCCCGCGTCAAACTCCAAGCCTCCAACACCTTCAGAGGACAAATGCGTGGTCTCTGCGGTACCTTCACCGGAGAGAAATCCGACGACTTCACCACTCCCCAGAACTTGATCTTGAAAGACCCTTACGTCTTCGCCGGAAGCTACGCCGTCGCCGACAGCTCGTGCCAAGGACAAGCCAAAGAAATGCACCAACGCGCCCAACAAGCCAAAGGATACAGAAAGGTCGTCTTGCACGGTGATGTCATCAGCGAAAGCGAAGCCGGACGTCGCCAAGCCCGCAAACAGAAGAGCTCCCACTCTTCCCACTCTTCCATGAGCGCCTCTCTCCAAAACGCCGTCAAAATCGTCGAACACCAAGGCAAAACTTGCTTCAGCTCGAGGAAAGTCCCTCAATGCGCCCCTGGATTCAAGGCCACCAAGAAAATCGAAAAGCAAGTCGACTTCCACTGTCTTTCTGACAAAACCGCCGCCGAACGTTGGGTCAAGGCCATCAAAAACGGTGCCAGCCCCGACTTCAGCCAGAAAGAAAAGAACCACAAGGCCACCGTCATGGTTCCTGAAAGATGCTCCAGGCAATAAGCTTATGTACAAAAATAAATAAATAAGCTCAGAGATATAAAATCGTTCTAATTCAATCCTTCCACCCAAACCAAATCAGCAACTCTTAGCCAGTATGGCGCTGGAAAGCCCTACAAGCTTGGATCCACAAAACACTGCTAGTAGCAGCCAAAGAACTTAGCATCCTGATGACATCTCGATACTTACCTTAACAAAAATTTTGAAAACTAAACTAACAAAACTAAACAAAAAACTATAAAAATTTTATTCATATGATCAAAAATTCATATTGAGTCCACCAGGGTCGGACATTGTTTGCAAAAGGGCGAAGTAATTCCCAGCAGTGGCTTCTCCATTGGCGCGGGCACGGTTGAGGAGCTCAGCCTGAGCTGTTTTGACGTTTTCCGGCAACCCTTGCCAGGTCTTCATGACTGAATATTGAAGTGGAGGGCCGAACGCGAAGGTTATCGGCCATGGAAGGCGTCCGAAGATGTGGTTGATTGCGTCCAAATTTAGGGTCGACTCTTCTTCGGAAAGTTGGCCCGAGCTGACGCAAATTCCTTCGACCTCAGGCGGTACCTGGATCAAAAAAATTTTGAAAAATTTTGTATGGAAGAACCCCATAACTTTCTAGGAAATTTGGGGCTCTACAGACCTCTTCACGAAAACCTAATACTTCCACCCACTCCCCCATCCACATCCTCATAACCTCCTAAGGCCCTATCCTGTAAATGGTGCCATTTGGTAAAGATCGGTGGTGTTTTAAGAAAATCTAGGTATTTGATGGTTTTCCACCGAAATCTCCTAGCTTCCTTGACCCCTTCCCAAAATCCCGGGTTCGAGGGTAATACATGAACTTTCTTTTTGAGATAAAATGGCATTTTGGCCACAAAAAGGAGAGACAAACTTGAAAACAACAAAGAAAAGTTTTATTTGAAAATAAATCTACTTAATCATAGCTAAGATGTCTCTTTCGCGGAAGAGTTGGTAGTCTTTTTCGGGCTCGATTTTGACTTTGGTGCCGCCATAGTTGGGTAGGAGGACGGTGTCGCCGACTTTGATGGTCGGGGCGATGATGTCGCCGTTCGAGTCTCGGATGCCTGGGCCGACTGCGACCACTTGCCCTTGCGTCACCTTTTCTTGAGCGGATTCCGGAAGGACGATCCCGCCCTTCGTCGTCTTCTGCGGCTCCATCCGAAGGACGAGGACGCGATCGAACATCGGAAGAATTTTTTTCATCATTTTGTTTTTTTCTACGACTAAAATTGATACGACTAATGATCAGATGACTTTTATTTATGTAGAAGCAGGTGATTTATGAATCAATAAAAACATGAGAAAAGCAGCTGTGGTTCCTTCATTACCTATGCTTTTTTCCCAAATTGGGTGACCACCATCGTCATCACATTAGACACTACATCCCTCAGTAGTCTATAGACTGGTGCTAGTAGATCGAAAAGTAATCAAAATTTAAAAAGTTAAAGAGATCAAAAACGAGGCCAAAAACATGATGGCTATCCATGGATCAACAGCATATCAATAGGTCAACCAACGGGCTATCCATTGGTCACCAATATAACATGTCAACAAAAGGCTAATCGTAGGTCACCACTCACTAGTATAACAACAGGTTGGGTCAATAACAGGGCATATAACAATAGGTCACCAGCAGGTCAGCAATATAACAATAGGTCACCAATTGGTCCCCATTATATCAGGTCACCAACACAACACTAGTTCACCAAAAGGTCACCAACTTATACGATAGGTCACTAATTGGTCATCCAACATGACAATAGGCCATCAGTCTAACAATAGGAGACCAAATTATACAGCAGGTCACCAACATAACAATTGGTCACCAACCTAACAATAGGTCACCAATATAACAACAGATCTACAACATGTTATCCATAGGACACATAGGTCAATAACAGATCACCTATATAACAATGTCATCAACAGGTCGCCAAACAGGTCACCACCAGGCGATCAACCTAACAATAGGTCACCAACAGGTAACCAACTTATACAACAGTCACCAACATAACAATAGGCCAACTAAAAGTTAACCATAGGTTTCCAATAGGTCATTGTCGACATTGTTATATAGATGATCTGTTGTTGACCTATTGTTATGTTGTAGATCTGTTGTTATATTTAAGCATCCGTGTTATGATTAAGAGGCTAAGATCGCCAATATGACCATAGGGCATGGATTGACCAGAGGTCACCAGGCAATATGACAATAAATCAACAAGAGGCTAACCAGAGGTCACCAATAATAACCATAGATATACAACTTTTTAAAAAGGGGAACAAGTAGGATAAGATCATAAGTGACTTGGTGAGCTGATCTTGCTACAATGCAAGCTTTTTGGTAGAATACTCAAGATTTAACATCAGAAATGTTTACATGCGTTTATTAACTTGTGAAAGGAGGTTGTAAAAAGGGGTGTTCAATATGGATGATTTTTGACAAAAAGGTCATTTTCCGCTGCAGCAGTTTTGTATGTCCCGGCGACAAACTTTCCTAAACTCGCTTCAGCGTTCGCCCTCGACCTCTTCAAAAGCTCTTCCTGCGCCATCTGGACATTGTCGGATCTCCCTTGCCAGACTTGCATGACAGAAGCTTGAAGAGCCCGACCAAATGAGAAGGTCAACGCCCACGGCTTCCTACCGACGAATTTGTTGATCGCATCCAAATTGACGGAAGCTTCTTCTTCAGACTGTCCGCCCGAAAGGAATGTGATCCCTTGCACAGCGGGAGGCACCTACGAAATACAATTGATTGAAAAAGGTACGGGTTTTTCGTTTTTAACCTAAAAAAACTAACATCAATGTCTTTATTTGCTTGATAACATTGTTTTTAAACTTTCAAAAATATAACATGCAGTCTTATGATAATTTTTTGGTTCTAATAAGCATGATTTTTAACAAAGAGGTCAGATTTTGCAGCAGATCCTTTGACTGTGCCGGCCGAATATTTTCCAAGGGCGGCATTTCCGTTGGCTTTGGCACGCTGGACGAGCTCATTCTGGGCAGCTTTGATGTTGTCCTTTTTGCCTTTCCAGCTTCGGATGACGGAAGCTTGGAGAGCGCGGCCGTATGAGAAGGTCAAAGGCCACGGTTTACGACCCGGGAATTTGTTGATCGCGTCCAAATTGACGGAAGCGTCTTCTTCAGATTGGCCACCCGAAAGGAAAGTCACCCCCATCACTGCTGGAGGAACCTAAGCAAACAAATCTTCATTCTTCTCTTCTCTTCTTTTTCTTGATGACACTTTGCGAAAAATGGAAGAATAGGATACGTACGGTTCTTTGGAAGGCTGTGACGGTGGCTCGGGCGATCTCATCCGGGCTGTATTTGACCGGGCATTGCATTCCGGCGGTGACCATGTTTGGCTTGAGAAGAGTCCCTTCAAGAAAGACGTGATGGTCGTTCAACGCTTTGTAAACCGCAGCGAGGACAGTTTCGGTCACTTTCTGCGCCCTGTCGAGATCATGCGTTCCATCAGGAAGGACTTCAGGCTCAACGATCGGAACCAACCTAAAAACAAAGATCTCAGTACATACTGCAAGGATATTTGTCCTATGATAGCATAGCAAAATGGCTTGATTGCTTTCGCATCAATGGATAGTAATCCATGCTGGGAACTAAAGCAATACATGATGGGTACCACCTAAAGCATGATTGAATCTTCGATGAAAGATTGGTTGTAGTGAAAGAGGGGTACAGATTGCTCAATAAGTACAGCTACTTGATGATGGAGAATAACGTGCTGGTTACACTATTGCATAGCATAGATCATAGAGCTATGAAACCTTCTCTAAGGCAACAACGTATGAAAATTTATCACTAATCTAGGTGGATATAACATATGCGCTACAAAAACGACAAATTTTGGCGCAGATTAGCGATATACCTGTTAGCTTGGCAGATGGAAGCATAACGAGCGAGTACGTTGGCGTTTTCCATGATGGCCTGATAGGACGGCGTATTTTTGCCGATTTTCAAAACGCAACGCCATTTAGCGAAATGGCACCCGTCTTTCTTGTACATGGCGCATCTTTCGGCCAAATCGTCCAATCCCTGGGTCGTACATTCGTCTTCCGAGCTAATAAAAAGGACAAATATAAGCGTATTATTGTATTTATCGCATATTACCCGTAAAGAGGGACGACTCCTTTGTCGACTTTGATGCCCGGGATGATCCCTTTTTGCTTGAGGACGTCGACGAATGGCGTCCCGTCGTCGGTCTTCTGGTAAAGCGTCTCGTGGAAGAGGATGACCCCGGAAATGTTGTCTGCGAGAGTGACGTCGCTCGTAAACAGAAGCTGCCTGTAAAATCAAACATGAAATGTTAAAAAATGGTACCATCGCAATCCATGATGGGGTAACACTGGAATTCTTGATAACACCACAATGCATTATGGGGTAAAAAAAAGCAATGCATGATTGATTATCAATACACTGTATTATGGGTAATACCTCTATTCATTATGGGGTAAAAGTATTGGTACTGGAGCTTGCCCAGAGACACGAACTTTCTCAAAGGTCTACAGATTTCGGGGGATCCATAAATTTCACCCAAACACATTATAATTATTTAATTAGTTAAGTAATTAATTTATAGAAAAAAAAATTTTCAGTCATAACTTGAATTTGGTGATAATTTTGTGAAAATGGGACTAATTTCACTTAAACACATTATAACTACCTAATTAGTTAATTAAATAATTAATTAAAAAAAATTTCAATCATAACTTGAATTTGGTGATAATTTTATGAAAATGGGACTAATTTCACTCGAACACATTATAATTACCTAATTAGTTAATGAATCAATTAATTAATTAATGGAAAAAACTTTTTTTTTCAATCCTAACTTGAATTTGGTGATAATTTTATGAAAATAAGACTAATTCCTCTCAAACACATCATAATTACCTAATTAGTTATTTATATAATTAATTAATAATTTAATAAATAATTATTTAATTACCTAGTTAATTAATTAATTTATAGAAAAAAAAATTTCAGTCATAACTTGAATTTGGTGATAATTTTGTGGAAATGGGACTAATTTCACTTAAACACATTATAATTACCTAATTAGTTAATTTAATTGATTTAAAAAAAATTTTTCAATCTTAACTTGAGTTCGGTGATAATTTTTTGAAAATGGGACTAATTTCACTCAAACACATTATAATTACCTAATTAGTTAATCAATTAATTAATGGAAAAAACTTTTTTTTTCAATCCTAACTTGAATTTGGTGATAATTTAATGAAAATAGGACTAATTCCTCTCAAACACATCATAATTACCTAATTAGTTATTTACTTAATTAATTAATAATTTAATAAATAATTATTTAATTAGTTAATTAATTAATTTATAGAAAAAAAATTTCAGTCATAACTTGAATTTGGTGATAATTTTGTGAAAATGGGACTAATTTCACTGAAACACATTATAATTACCTAATTAGTTAATTAAATAATTGATTTAAAAAAAAATTTTTGAATCATAACTTGAGTTTGGTGATAATTTTTTGAAAATGGGACTAATTTCACTGAAACACATTATAAATACCTAATTAGTTAATTAAAGTATTGGTCCTGGAGCTTGCCCAGAGACACGAACTTTCTCAAAGGTCTACAGATTTCGGGGGATCCATAAATTTTACCCAAACACATTATAATTACCTATTTAATTAGTTAATTAATTAATTTATAGAAAAAAAAATTTTCAGTCATAACTTGAATTTGGTGATAATTTTGTGAAAATGGGACTAATTTCACTTAAACACATTTTAATTAGCTAATTAGTTAATTAATTACCTAATTAATTAATTTTTGAAAAAAAAATTTTTTTTCAATCATAACTTGAATTTGGTGATAATTTTATGAAAATGGGACTAATTTCACTCAAACTCAATATAATTACCTAATTAATTAATTAATTTTTGAAATTTTTTGCAATCATAACTTGAATTTGGCGATAATATTATGAAAATGGGAAAATTAAGTTAATAGTCATAATTACCTAATTACATAATTAATTACCTAATTAGTTAATGAAATTTTATCGGGATCACGTGAAGATTATTGGTTAAAATTTGGTGAAGATCGGACCGGTAGAAGACCGTAGCACATTTTTGTGCAAACTTTAGACAGACATATCTCCGCCATTTTGGTCGAATTTCAAAAAATCGCTCTCGTCACTTTCAAGATAACCACGAAAGGAAGATTGTGTGAAAATTTCGGGAAAATCGGATGAAAATTGTGGCCGTGAAGTGTTCCGGAAAAAAAAGGCGACGGACGGCCGGAGGGCCGGCACCACAGACTAAGTCCGACAAAGATCAAAAGTCAGTTTGACCCTAGGGGGTCTGGATGACCCTTCCCCAAAAACCCGAATCCGACGGTATGACAATAACATTCTTTGAGAAAGTTAAAAGCAATTCAAAATGCGGTACCACCTCTAATTAACTTTCTCAAAGAGAAGTATGTATTACCGTCGGATTCGGGTTTTTGGGGAAGGGTCTTCCAGACCCCCTAGGGTCAAACTGACTTTTGATCTTTGCCGGACATGACTTTGTCTGTGGTGCCGGCCGTCCGGCCGTCCGGCCGTCCGGGCCGTCCGTCGCCTTTTTATCTCGGAACACTTCACGGCCACAATTTTCATCCGATTTTCACGAAATTTTCACACAATCTTCCTTTCGTGGTTATCTTGAAAGTGACGAGAGCGATTTTTGAAATTCGACAAAATGGCGGAGATATGTCTGTCTAAAGTTTGCAAAAATGTGCTACGGGCTTTCTACCGGTCCGATCTTCACCAAATTTTAACCAAATAATCTTCACGTGATCCCGATTAAATTTCATTAACTAATTAGGTAATTAATTATGTAATTAGGTAATTATGACTAATTAACTTAATTTTCCCATTTTCATAAAATTATCGCCAAATTCAAGTTATGATTGAAAAAAAAATTTTTTTTTTTCAAAAATTAATTAATTAATTAATTAACTAATTTGGTAATTATATTGAGTTTGAGTGAAATTATTCCACTTTTCATAAAATTATCACCAAATTCAAGTTATGATTGAAAAAAAAAAATTTTTTTTCAAAAATTAATTAATTAATTAACTAATTAATTAATTTTTGAAAAAAAAAATTTTTTTTCACCAAATTCAAGTTATGATTGAAAAAAAAATTTTTTCCAAAAATTAATTAATTAATTAATTAACTAATTAATTAATTTTTGAAAAAAAATTTTTTTCACCAAATTCAAGTTATGATTGAAAAAAAATTTTTTTTCAAAAATTAATTAATTAATTTGTTAACTAATTAGGTAATTATATTGAGTTTGAGTGAAATTATTCCCATTTTCATAAAATTATCACCAAATTCAAGTTATGATTGAAAAAAATTTTTTTTTCAAAAATTAATTAATTAATTAATTAACTAAATAATTAATTTTTGAAAAAAAATTTTTCACCAAATTCAAGTTATGATTGAAAAAAAAATTTTTTTTCAAAAATTAATTAATTAATTAATTAACTAATTAATTAATTTTAAAAAAAAATTTTTTTCACCAAATTCAAGTTATGATTGAAAAAATTTTTTTTTCAAAAATTAATTAATTAATTAATTAACTAATTAATTAATTTTTTAAAAAAAAATTTTTTTTCACCAAATTCAAGTTATGATTGAAAAAAAATTTTTTCAAAAATTAATTAATTAATTAATTAACTAATTAATTATTTTTTGAAAAAAAATTTTTTTCACCAAATTCAAGTTATGATTGAAAAAAAAATTTTTTTCAAAAATTAATTAATTTATTAATTAACTAATTAGGTAATTATATTGAGTTTGAGTGAAATTATTCCCATTTTCATAAAATTATCACCAAATTCAAGTTATGATTGAAAAAAAAATTTTTTTCAAAAATTAATTAATTAATTCATTAACTAAATAATTAATTTTTGAAAAAAAAATTTTCACCAAATTCAAGTTATGATTGATTTTTCAAAAATTAATTAATTAATTAATTAATTAATTAACTAATTAATTAATTTTTGATTTTTTTTCACCAAATTCAAGTTATGATTGAAAAAAAAATTTTTTTTCAAAAATTAATTAATTAATTAATTAACTAATTAATTAATTTTTGAAAAAAATTTTTTTCACCAAATTCAAGTTATGATTGAAAAAAAAAAATTTTTTTTTCAAAAATTAATTAATTCATTAATTAACTAATTAGGTAATTATATTGAGTTTGAGTGAAATTATTCCCATTTTCATAAAATTATCACAAAATTCAAGTTATGATTGAAAAAAAAATTCTCAAAAAATAATTAATTAACTAGGTAATTAGGTAATTATAATGTGTATGAGTGAAATTAGTCCCATTTTCAGAAAATTATCACCAAATTTAAGTTATGTTAGAAAAAAAAGGATTCATTTCCCCCAAAATTTATGGATCCCCCGAAATGTGTAGACCTTTGAGAAAGTTCGTGTCTCTGGGCAAGCTCCAGGACCAATATTCATTATGGGTAATACCCTGTATGGGTCACAGTCATCATTATGGGTAATAGTCTGATGGGTACCCTTGCAAAGATCAGCAAGCAATTGGTGGTGAACATCCCATCCAAGGGGAGTGAGGCAAAGGGACACCTGAATATTCGTACCTATAGAGTCGACGGTTTTCTTCGGTGTTTTCAAGACCGATTTCCTGAAAGCGTTTTCCGATGGTGCTGGTCGACTCGTCGGCGGCCAAAATCCCTTTTCCGGGTGCGACGATCGCCGCCGCAATCTTTTTGAGCTCCTCTTGAAGAGCCTCAGGCGGGTAGTTGAAATAAGTGGTCATTTTTGAACTGAAAATTAATTTGTTTTTAATTATAGTAAATTTCAAGGACACTTTCCATGAGGCATGATTTCACAAATTTAACTGCCCGTAACTTCCACAATTTTTGACCGATTTTATCGATATTTATACCGTTGGAAAGCTATTTTAAAGAGCTTTCTAACAATACAAGTGTTGACACAATCGGCCAACAATTGTGGATGTTAAGGGCCATAAAAGTCCGCGTTAATTTATTGTATTTTGCATATTTGGTTAGTAGATGTCGTTTTTTTTACGCCAAATTTCTTATGCTCCCTCCCCCCCCACATCCATTCTATGTTACTAAAAAAATTTGAAGTTTTGTCCTCCAGGTTTTTGCATCAATTTAAAATTTAAAAGGAATAAGAAAAAAAACTTTTATCAGCGTTCTTTTTATAATGTTTACGTAAACAAAATAAATAAAAAAGTTTCAGTTTTCAAGAAAAATACTTTGTATTTCTCTAATTTTAATTTTTTTAAGTTGCCATGGCAATAACTTGGACGCCGCCACCTGAGCACTTCCCTTCCAGGCTTCCCTTTCAGCCAAAAAGTTGGAAAAAACAGCCAAAATTCGGCTAAAAACAGTTAAAAATTTGTATATCGCATAAATAATTAATAACACAGTTTGAAATAATTAAGCAAATTATTAACGAAGGTTTTCAAGCTTTCTACGCCCAAGACCTACATTTCAGAGAAAAAAAGATTATTTTAATAATCGATCTTTAAGGTCGTTTCAATGAAGAATATTAATGTAAAATCAAAATGTCGATAACTGGGACAAAACACTTCACAAAAGCTTGATTCAATAAAATTAATAGGTGCTACATTCATTATTTTTCAAAACCATCCAAATGTCAAGTTTTTATTCAAAAAAACATGAAAAACTATCAATATTTACTCAAAAAACCACAAAAACATTTAAAAACTACCCATTTCTTCCAAAAACCAAGTAAATTTATTCATGAAACGTCAAAAATTGTTCCAATTTATTCAAAAAACAAGAAAAAATATAAAAATTTACTCCAAAACCATACTGTTTTTACTGTAAAACCACAAAAAAAAAATTTAATTCCTTCCAAAAAAAACCATGTAGGTAAGTTCTTGAAAAATTAAAACATGGAAAAACATCCGAATTCGGTAGAAATTAGAAAACAATCCAAAATAACTCCAAAAACCATCCAAAAATTTACTCGGAACCAAAAAGCCTTTAAAAAAACCACAAAAACTATCAATTTCCTCCAAAAATCATGTAGATTTATTAAAAACCTCGAAAACCATTCTAATTGACTGGAAAACCATCCAAAAATTAAATTTAAAACCACAAAAACTATCAATTCCTTCCAAAAACCATGTAGATTAACTCATTAAAACATCAAAACCATTCGACTTTAGTAGGAAAACATCAAAAATAGTCCAAATTCATTCAGAAAACATAAAAAACTATCCAAGAAAAACATCAAAAACCATCCAAAAATTAACTCGAAAACCACAAAAACCATCAATTCTTTCCAAAAACTATGTAGATTTATTAAACATCGAAAACCAACCGGTAGAAAAATCGCAAAATGTCCAAATTCATTGCCAAAACATCGACAACTATCCAAATTAATTCGCAAAAAAATTAAACTCTAAAACCACAAAATTCTTTCAACAAAACTCAGAAAAAATCAAAAAACGTTCACCAAATTCGTTAAAAAACGTCAAAAACTATCAAAATTAAAAACACCGCAAACCATCGAAATTCACATAAAAACCATCCAAATTCATTCATAAAACACAAACCTTCCTAATTCACTTGAAAAAACAGGTTCGACGTTTTGGTGGATTTAAGTTTTCGGTGTGAATTTCGATGAAAAACGTCGATTATCAGCTTATTTTAAAACCACCATAGATAATTAATCGGTTTTACGTAAACTGGATAAATTCAAAAGAGAATTTTTGGAAGTATTTTTCCCATCACCATCCCTGCAATATTGCATAACAGGTAGGAAAAAGTGAAATTTAAAACTACATACCAGTTAAATAGAAGAAAATTTTAAAGAAACTGGAAACCAAATTTTAGAATCAGATGCAACGGTAAATAAAAAAAAATGCAGATGTCGGGGCGTTGCCACGTGAAAAACGACAAGAATTGAACTGAAGCTTGGAGTTATAGAGTCGACGGGTACAGTCCGCGATGAAATTTCTTGAGCGCACGCGGGTCGTGGATGTGGCGAGAGTGGATAAACGAGGACGGAGGGGGGGTCCGCGTTTGTTTCTCGTGTCGGTTTGTACCTGTTTATCGCGTGGTTATCTTATTGAAAAAATAGAATTTTAAATAAACAAAATGATTTCCCTTGCGTGAAAGTCAAGGTCGAACTGTCCTTCAAATTTTCATTTTTTTTTATTCCAAAGTTATTTAGCGGCAGGATGGTTTTTCATCCAGTGGTATCTCGGTAGGCGAGGGGCAGGGACTGGACCGGGGGCGGGTGGACAGGACCCATCATACCCCATCCCCCCGGGTCAGGTGTTTTTAGCGTTTATTGTTGCTCAGTGCGCTCCCAAACTGGAGGTGCGCCCTGTACAGCTGTCCCAGGTGTGGTGTGGGAAAGCTCGAGTTTTTTTGTGTGCAAATATTCTCAAAATTCGTGAAAAACTCAAATATCAACATTTGTAAAGCGCACTAATTTTGGGTCAGTAAAGAAAACCATCGTAAATCAACATGGTGCATGCCTAATTTCGTCAAAAAAAACAACCTCCAATCAACATATAAAAGGCCAAAGTTTCGTCAAAGAACCTCAAGATCAACATTTGTAAAGCCTAATTTTGTCAAAAGTAAAAA